>CAWWDY010000202.1:0-20297 GCA_963942605.1 Poecilus cupreus | reverse complement strand
GGCTTGCAGAAACATACAAAATGCTGTTTTCAAGTATTTAAACTGTCATATTCATGTATATGTCGTGTGTAATGGCTTATGTTTGCAAAATCAAGATTAAATAGCTGTTTTCAGCTTGCAAAAACATACAAAATGCTGTTTTCAAGTATTTAAATTGTCATATTCATGTTTCTGTCGTGTATAATGGCTAATGTTGGTGAAAGCAAGATAAAAATGTTGTTTAAAGCATGTAAAAGCATACAAAACACCGTTTTCAAGTAAACTGTCATATTCATGTATATGTCGTGTGTAATGCCTTATGTTTGCAAAATCAAGATAAAATAGCTGTTTTCGGCTTGCAGAAACATACAAAACACCGTTTTCAAGTATTTAAACTGTCATATTCATGTATATGTCGTGTGTAATGGCTT
Organism: Poecilus cupreus; assembly: GCA_963942605.1. NCBI lineage: Eukaryota > Metazoa > Arthropoda > Insecta > Coleoptera > Carabidae > Poecilus > Poecilus cupreus. The sequence continues at coordinate 19,887 of CAWWDY010000202.1, read as the reverse complement.
ATGTTTGCAAAATCAAGATTAAATAGCTGTTTTCAGCTTGCAAAAACATACAAAATGCTGTTTTCAAGTATTTATACTGTCGTATTCATGTATATGTCGTGTGTAATGGCTTATGTTTGCAAAATCAAGATTAAATAGCTGTTTTCAGCTTGCAAAAACATACAAAATGCTGTTTTCAAGTATTTAAACTGTCATATTCATGATTCTGTCTTGTATAATAGCTAACGTTGGTGAGAGCAAGATAAAAATGCTGTTTTAAGCATGCAAAAGCATAAAAAAACACCGTTTTCAAGTATATAAACTGTCATATTAATGTATATGTCGTGTGTAATGGCTTATGATTGCAAAATCAAGATTAAATAGCTGTTTTCAGCTTGCAAAAACATACAAAATGCTGTTTTCAAGTATTTAAACTGTCATATTGATGTATATGTCGTGTGTAATGGCTTATGTTTGCAAAATCAAGATAAAATAGCTGTTTTCAGCTAGCAAAAACATACAAAATGCTGTTTTTAAGTATTTAAACTGTCATATTCATGTTTCTGTCGTGTATAATAGATAATGTTGGTGAAAGCAAGATAAAAATGCTGTTTTAAGCATGCAAAAGCATACAAAACACCGATTTCAAGTAATTAAACTGTCATATTCATGTATATGTCGTGTGTAATGGCTTATGTTTGCAAAATCAAGATAAAATAGCTGTTTTATGCTTGCAAAAACATACAAAATGCTGTTTTCAAGTATTTAAACTGTCATATTCATGTTTCTGTCGTGTATAATAGCTAATTTTGGTTAGCAAGATAAACTGTTGTTTTAAGCATGCAAAAGCATACAAAACACCGTTTTCAAGTATTTAAACTGTCATATTCATGTATATGTCGTGTGTAATGCCTTATGTTTGCAAAATCAAGATAAAATAGCTGTTTTCGGCTTGCAGAAACATACAAAATGCTGTTTTCAAGTATTTAAACTGTCATATTCATGTATATGTCGTGTGTAATGGCTTATGTTTGCAAAATCAAGATTAAATAGCTGTTTTCAGCTTGCAAAAACATACAAAATGCTGTTTTCAAGTATTTAAATTGTCATATTCATGTTTCTGTCGTGTATAATGGCTAATGTTGGTGAAATCAAGATAAAATTGTTGTTTTAAGCATGCAAAAGCATACAAAACACCGTTTTCAAGTATTTAAACTGTCATATTCATGTATATGTCGTGTGTAATGCCTTATGTTTGCAAAATCAAGATAAAATAGCTGTTTTCAGCTTGCAAAAACATACAAAATGCTGTTTTCAAGTATTTAAATTGTCATATTCATGTTTCTGTCGTGTATAATGGCTAATGTTGGTGAAAGCAAGATGAAAAGGTTGTTTAAAGCATGTAAAAGCATACAAAACACCGTTTTCAAGTAAACTGTCATATTCATGTATATGTCGTGTGTAATGCCTTATGTTTGCAAAATCAAGATAAAATAGCTGTTTTCGGCTTGCAGAAACATACAAAATGCTGTTTTCAAGTATTTAAACTGTCATATTCATGTATATGTCGTGTGTAATGGCTTATGTTTGCAAAATCAAGATTAAATAGCTGTTTTCAGCTTGCAAAAACATACAAAATGCTGTTTTCAAGTATTTAAACTGTCATATTCATGTTTCTGTCGTGTATTATAGTTAATGTTGGTGAAAGCAAGATAAAAATGCTGTTTTAAGCATGCAAAAGCATACAAAACACCGTTTTCAAGTATTTAAACTGTCATATTCATGTATATGTCGTGTGTAATGGCTTATGTTTGCAAAATCAAGATAAAATAGCTGTTTTCGGCTTGCAGAAACATACAAAATGCTGTTTTCAAGTATTTAAACTGTCATATTCATGTATATGTCGTGTGTAATGGCTTATGTTTGCAAAATCAAATAAAATAGCTGTTTTCAGCTTGCAAAAACATACAAAATGCTGTTTTCAAGTATTTAAACTGTCATATTCATGTTTCTGTCGTGTATAATAGCTAATGTTGGTGAAAGCAAGATAAAAATGCAGTTTTAAGCATGCAAAAGCATACAAAATACCGTTTTCAAGTCTATAAACTGTCATTTTCATGTATATGTCGTGTGTAATGGCTTATGTTTGCAAAATCAAGATTAAATAGCTGTTTTCAGCTTGCAAAAACATACAAAATGCTGTTTTCAAGTATTTAAATTGTCATATTCATGTTTCTGTCGTGTATAATGGCTAATGTTGGTGAAAGCAAGATGAAAAGGTTGTTTAAAGCATGTAAAAGCATACAAAACACCGTTTCAAGTAAACTGTCATATTCATGTATATGTCGTGTGTAATGCCTTATGTTTGCAAAATCAAGATAAAATAGCTGTTTTCGGCTTGCAGAAACATACAAAATGCTGTTTTCAAGTATTTAAACTGTCATATTCATATATATGTCGTGTGTAATGGCTTATGTTTGCAAAATCAAGATAAAATAGCTGTTTTCAGCTTGCAAAAACATACAAAATGCTGTTTTCAAGTATTTAAACTGTCATATTCATGTATATGTCGTGTGTAATGGCTTATGTTTGCAAAATCAAGATAAAATAGCTGTTTTAAGTTTGCAAAAACATACAAAACGCTGTTTTCAAGTATTCAAACTGTCATATACATGTACTGTCGTGTATAATAGCTAACGTTGGTGAAAGCAAGATAAAAATGCTGTTTTAAGCATGAAAAAGCATACAAAACACCGTTTTCAAGTATTTAAACTGTCATATTCATATATATGTCGTGTGTAATGGCTTATGTTTGCAAAATCAAGATAAAATAGCTGTTTTCAGCTTGCAAAAACATACAAAATGCTGTTTTTAAGTATTTAAACTGTCATATTCATGTATATGTCGTGTGTAATGGCTTATGTTTGCAAAATCAAGATAAAATAGCTGTTTTCAGCTTGCAAAAACATACAAAACACCGTTTTCAAGTATTTAAACTGTCATATTGATGTATATGTCGTGTGTAATGCCTTATGTTTGCAAAATCAAGATAAAATAGCTGTTTTCGGCTTGCAGAAACATACGAAATGCTGTTTTCAAGTATTTAAACTGTCATATTCATGTATATGTCGTGTGTAATGGCATATGTTTGCAAAATTAAGATAAAATAGCTGTTTTCAGCTTGCAAAAACATACAAAATGCTGTTTTCAAGTATTTAAACTGTCATATTCATGTTTCTGTCGTGTATAATAGCAAATGTTGGTGAAAGCAAGATAAAAATGCTGTTTTAAGCATGCAAAAGCATACAAAACACCGTTTTCAAGTATTTAAACTGTCATATTCATGTATATGTCGTGTGTAATGGCTTATGTTTGCAAAATCAAGATTAAATAGCTGTTTTCAGCTTGCAAAAACATACAAAATGCTGTTTTCAAGTATTTATATTGTCATATTCATGTTTCTGTCGTGGATAATGGCTAATGTTTGTGAAATCAAGATAAAATTGTTGTTTTAAGCATGCAAAAGCATACAAAACGCCGTTTTCAAGTATTTAAACTGTCATATTCTTGTATATGTCGTGTATAATACCTTGTGTTTGTAAAAACAAGTTAAAATAGCTGTTTTCAGCTTGCAAAAACATACAAAATGCTGTTTTCTAGTATTTAAACTGTCATATTCATGTATATGTCGTGTGTAATGGCTTATGTTTGCAAAATCAAGATAAAATAGCTGTTTTCGGCTTGCAAAAACATACAAAATGCTGTTTTCAAGTATTTAAATTGTCATATTCATGTTTCTGTCGTGTATAATGGCTAATGTTGGTGAAAGCAAGATAAAAATGCTGTTTTAAGCATGCAAAAGCATACAAAAACACCATTTTCAAGTATATAAACTGTCATATTCATGTATATGTGGTGTGTAATGGCTTATGATTGCAAAATCAAGTTTAAATAGCTGTTTTCAGCTTGCAAAAACATACAAAATGCTGTTTTCAAGTATTTAAATTGTCATATTCATGTTTCTGTCGTGTATAATGGCGAATGTTGGTGAAAGCAAAATAAAAATGTTGGTTTAAGCATGCAAAAGCATACAAAACACCGTTTTCAAGTATTTAAACTGTCATATTCAAGTATATGTCGTGTGTAAGGCCTTATGTTTGCAAAATCAAGATAAAATAGCTGTTTTCGGCTTGCAGAAACATACAAAATGCTGTTTTCAAGTATTTAAACTGTCTTATTCATGTTTCTGTCGTGTATAATAGCTAATGTTGGTGAAAGCAAGATAAAAATGTTGTTTTAAGCATGCAAAAGCATACAAAACACCGTTTTCAAGTATTTAAACTGTCATATTCATGTATATGTCGTGTGTAATGCCTTATGTTTGCAAAATCAAGATAAAATAGCTGTTTTCGGCTTGCAGAAACATACAAAATGCTGTTTTCAAGTATTTAAACTGTCATATTCATGTATATGTCGTGTGTAATGGCTTATGTTTGCAAAATCAAGATAAAATAGCTGTTTTCAGCTTGCAAAAACATACAAAATTCTGTTTTCAAGTATTTAAACTGTCATATTCATGGTTCTGTCGTGTATAATAGCTAATGTTGGTGAAAGCAAGATAAAAATGCTGTTTTAAGCATGCAAAAGCATACAAAAACACCGTTTTCAAGTATAAAAACTGTCATATTCATGTATATGTCGTGTGTAATGGCTTATGTTTGCAAAATCAAGATTAAATAGCTGTTTTCAGCTTGCAAAAACATACAAAATGCTGTTTTCAAGTAATTAAATTGTCATATTCATGTTTCTGTCGTGTATAATGGCTAATGTTGGTGATAGCAAAATAAAAATGTTGTTTTAAGCATGCAAAAGCATACAAAACACTGTTTTCAAGTATTTAAACTGTCATATTCATGTATATGTCGTGTGTAATGCCTTATGTTTGCAAAATCAAGATAAAATAGCTGTTTTCGGCTTGCAGAAACATACAAAATTCTGTTTTCAAGTATTTAAACTGTCTTATTCATGTATATGTCGTGTGTAATGGCTTATTTTTGCAAAATCAAGATAAAATAGCTGTTTTCAGCTTGCAAAAACATACAAAATGCTGTTTTCAAGTATTTAAACTGTCATATTCATGTACTTTCGTGTATAATAGCTAACGTTGGTGAAAGCAAGATAAAAATGCTGTTTTAAGCATGCAAAAGCATACAAAACACAGTTTTCAAGTATTTAAACTGTCATATTCATATATATGTCGTGTGTAATGGCTTATGTTTGCAAAATCAAGATAAAATAGCTGTTTTCAGCTTGCAAAAACATACAAAATGCTGTTTTCAAGTATTTAAACTGTCATATTCATATTTTTGTCGTGTATAATAGCTAATGTTGGTGAAAGCAAGATAAAAATGCTGTTTTAAGTATGCAAAAGCATACAAAACACCGTTTTCTAGTATTTAAACTGTCATATTCATTTATATGTCGTGTGTAATGGCTTATGTTTGCAAAATCAAGATAAAATAGCTGTTTTCAGGTTGCAAAAACATACAAAATGCTGTTTTCAAGTATTTAAACTGACATATTTATGTATATGTCGTGTGTAATGTCTTATGTTTGCAAAATCAAGATAAAATAGCTGTTTTCAGCTTGCAAAAACATACAAAATGCTGTTTTCAAGTATTTAAACTGTCATATTCATGTATATGTCGTGTGTAATGGCTTATGTTTGCAAAATCAAGATAAAATAGCTGTTTTCAGCTTGCAAAAACATACAAAATGCTGTTTTCAAGTATTTAAACTGTCTTATTCATGTTTCTGTCGTGTATAATAGCTAATGTTGGTGAAAGCAAGATAAAAATGCTGTTTTAAGCATGCAAAAGCATACAAAACACCGTTTTCAAGTATTTAAACTGTCATATTCTTGTATATGTCGTGTATAATACCTTGTGTTTGTAAAAACAAGTTAAAATAGCTGTTTTCAGCTTGCAAAAACATACAAAGTGCTGTTTTCAAGTATTTAAATTGTCATATTCATGTTTCTGTCGTGTATAATGGCTAATGTTGGTGAAATCAAGATAAAATTGTTGTTTTAAGCATGCAAAAGCATACAAAACGCCGTTTTCAAGTATTTAAACTGTCATATTCTTGTATATGTCGTGTATAATAGCTTGTGTTTGTAAAATCAAGTTAAAATAGCTGTTTTCAGCTTGCAAAAACCTACAAAGTGCTGTTTTCGAGTATTTAAACTGTCATATTCATGTATATGTCGTGTGTAATGGCTTAAGTTTGCAAAATCAAGATAAAATAGCTGTTTTAAGCTTGCAAAAACATACAAAATGCTGTTTTCAAGTATTTAAACTGTCATATTCATGTTTCTGTCGTGTATAATAGCTAATTTTGGTGGAAGCAAGATAAAACTGTTGTTTTAAGCATGCAAAAGCATACAAAACACCGTTTTCAAGTATTTAAACTGTCATATTCATGTATATGTCGTGTGTAATGGCTTATGTTTGCAAAATCAAGATTAAATAGCTGTTTTCAGCTTGCAAAACCATACAAAATGCTGTTTTCAAGTATTTAAACTGTCATATTCATGTATATGTCGTGTGTAATGGCTTATGATTGCAAAATCAAGATAAAATAGCTGTTTTCGGCTTGCAGAAACATACAAAATGCTGTTTTCAAGTATTTAAACTGTCATATTCATGTATATGTCGTGTGTAATGGCTTATGTTTGCAAAATCAAGATAAAATAGCTGTTTTCGGCTTGCAGAAACATACAAAATGCTGTTTTCAAGTATTTAAACTGTCATATTCATGTATATGTCGTGTGTAATGGCTTATGTTTGCAAAATCAAATAAAATAGCTGTTTTCAGCTTGCAAAAACATACAAAATGCTGTTTTCAAGTATTTAAACTGTCATATTCATGTTTCTGTCGTTTATAATAGCTAATGTTGGTGAAAGCAAGATAAAAATGCAGTTTTAAGCATGCAAAAGCATACAAAATACCGTTTTCAAGTATATAAACTGTCATTTTCATGTATATGTCGTGTGTAATGGCTTATGTTTGCAAAATCAAGATTAAATAGCTGTTTTCAGCTTGCAAAAACATACAAAATGCTGTTTTCAAGTATTTAAATTGTCATATTCAAGTTTCTGTCGTGTATAATGGCTAATGTTGGTGAAAGCAAGATAAAAATGTTGTTTAAAGCATGTAAAAGCATACAAAACACCGTTTTCAAGTAAACTGTCATATTCATGTATATGTCGTGTGTAATGCCTTATGTTTGCAAAATCAAGATAAAATAGCTGTTTTCAGCTTGCAAAAACATACAAAACACCGTTTTCAAGTATTTAAACTGTCATATGCATATATATGTCGTGTGCAATGGCTTATGTTTGCAAAATCAAGATAAAATAGCTGTTTTCAGCTTGCAAAAACACACAAAATGCTGTTTTCAAGTATTTAAACTGTCATATTCATGTATATGTCGTGTGTAATGGCTTATGTTTGCAAAATCAAGATAAAATAGCTGTTTTCAGCTTGCAAAAACATACAAAATGCTGTTTTCAAGTATTTAAACTGTCATATTTATATTTTTGTCGTGTATAATAGCTAATGTTTGTGAAAGCAAGATAAAAATGCTTTTTTAAGCATGCAAAAGCATACAAAACACCGTTTTCTAGTATTTAAACTGTCATATTCATTTATATGTCGTGTGTAATGGCTTATTTTTGCAAAATCAAGATAAAATAGCTGTTTTTCAGGTTGCAAAAACATACAAAATGCTGTTTTCAAGTATTTAAACTGTCATATTGATGTTTCTGTCGTGTATAATAGCTAATGTTGGTGAAAGCAAGATAAAAATGCTGTTTTAAGCATGCAAAAGCATACAAAACACCGTTTTCAAGTATTTAAACTGTCATATTGATGTATATGTCGTGTGTAATGCCTTATGTTTGCAAAATCAAGATAAAATAGCTGTTTTCGGCTTGCAGAAACATACGAAATGCTGTTTTCAAGTATTTAAACTGTCATATTCATGTATATGTCGTGTGTAATGGCTTATGTTTGCAAAATCAAGATAAAATAGCTGTTTTCAGCTTGCAAAAACATACAAAATGCTGTTTTCAAGTATTTAAACTGTCTTATTCATGTTTCTGTCGTGCATAATAGCAAATGTTGGTGAAAGCAAGATAAAAATGCTGTTTTAAGCATGCAAAAGCATACAAAACACCGTTTTCAAGTATTTAAACTGTCATATTCATGTATATGTCGTGTGTAATGGCTTATGTTTGCAAAATCAAGATTAAATAGCTGTTTTCAGCTTGCAAAAACATACAAAATGCTGTTTTCAAGTATTTAAACTGTCATATTCATGTATATGTCGTGTGTAATGGCTTATGATTGCAAAATCAAGATAAAATAGCTGTTTTCAGCTTGCAAAAACATACAAAATGTTGTTTTCAAGTATTAAAACTGTCATATTCATGTACTGTCGTGTATAATAGCTAACGTTGGTGAAAGCAAGATAAAAATGCTGTTTTAAGCATGCAAAAGCATACAAAACACCGTTTTCAAGTATTTAAACTGTCATATTCATATATATGTCGTGTGTAATGGCTTATGTTTGCAAAATCAAGATAAAATAGCTGTTTTCAGCTTGCAAAAACATACAAAATGCTGTTTTCAAGTATTTAAACTGTCATATTCATATTTTTGTCGTGTATAATAGCTAATGTTGGTGAAAGCAAGATAAAAATACTGTTTTAAGCATGCAAAAGCATACAAAGCACCGTTTTCTAGTATTTAAACTGTCATATTCATTTATATGTCGTGTGTAATGGCTTATGTTTGCAAAATCAAGATAAAATATCTGTTTTCAGGTTGCAAAAACATACAAAATGCTGTTTTCAAGTATTTAAACTGTCATATTCATGTTTCTGTCGTGTATAATAGCTAATGTTGGTGAAAGCAAGATAAAAATGCTGTTTTAAGAATGCAAAAGCATACAAAACACCGTTTTCAAGTATTTAAACTGTCATATTGATGTATATGTCGTGTGTAATGCCTTATGTTTGCAAAATCAAGATAAAATAGCTGTTTTCGGCTTGCAAAAACATACGAAATGCTGTTTTCAAGTATTTAAACTGTCATATTCATGTATATGTCGTGTGTAATGGCTTATGTTTGCAAAATCAAGATAAAATAGCTGTTTTCAGCTTGCAAAAACATACAAAATGCTGTTTTCAAGTATTTAAACTGTCTTATTCATGTTTCTGTCGTGTATAATAGCTAATGTTGGCGAAAGCAAGATAAAAATGCTGTTTTAAGCATGCAAAAGAATACAAAACACCGTTTTCAAGTATTTGAACTGTCTTATTCATGTTTCTGTCGTGTATAATAGCTAATGTTAGTGAAAGCAAGATAAAAATGTTGTTTTAAGCATGCAAAAGCATACAAAACACCGTTTTCAAGTATTTAAACTGTCATATTCATGTATATGTCGTGTGTAATGCCTTATGTTTGCAAAATCAAGATAAAATAGCTGTTTTCGGCTTGCAGAAACATACAAAATGCTGTTTTCAAGTATTTAAACTGTCATATTCATGTATATGTCGTGTGTAATGGCTTATGTTTGCAAAATCAAGATAAAATAGCTGTTTCAAGCTTGCAAAAACATACAAAATGCTGTTTTTAAGTATTTAAACTGTCATATTCATGTTTCTGTCGTGTATAATAGCTAATTTTGGTGAAAGCAAGATAAAAATGCTGTTTTAAGCATGCAAAAGCATACAAAAACACCGTTTTCAAGTATATAAACTGTCATATTCATGTATATGTCGTACGTAATGGCTTATGTTTGCAAAATCAAGATTAAATAGCTGTTTTCAGCTTGCAAAAACATACAAAATGCTGTTTTCAAGTATTTAAATTGTCATATTCATGTTTCTGTCGTGTATAATGGCTAATGTTGGTGAAAGCAAAATAAAAATGTTGTTTTAAGCATGCAAAAGCATACAAAACACTGTTTTCAAGTATTTAAACTGTCATATTCATGTATATGTCGTGTGTAATGGCTTATGTTTGCAAAATCAAGATAAAATAGCTGTTTTCAGCTTGCAAAAACATACAAAATGCTGTTTTCAAGTATTTAAATTGTCATATTCATGTTTCTGTCGTGTATAATAGCTAATGTTTGTGAAAGCAAGATAAAAATGTTGTTTAAAGCATGCAAAAGCATACAAAACACCGTTTTCAAGTAAACTGCCATATTCATGTATATGTCGTGTGTAATGCCTTATGTTTGCAAAATCAAGATAAAATAGCTGTTTTCGGCTTGCAGAAACATACAAAATGCTGTTTTCAAGTATTTAAACTGTCATATTTATGTATATGTCGTGTGTAATGTCTTATGTTTGCAAAATCAAGATAAAATAGCTGTTTTCAGCTTGCAAAAACATACAAAATGCTGTTTTCAAGTATTTAAACTGTCATATTCATGTATATGTCGTGTGTAATGGCTTATGTTTGCAAAATCAAGATAAAATAGCTGTTTTCAGCTTGCAAAAACATACAAAATGCTGTTTTCAAGTATTTAAACTGTCATATTCATGTACTGTCGTGTATAATAGGTAACGTTGGTGAAAGCAAGATAAAAATGCTGTTTTAAGCATGCAAAAGAATACAAAACACCGTTTTCAAAGTATTTAAATTGTCATATTCATGTTTCTGTCGTGGATAATGTCTAATGTTGGTGAAATCAAGATAAAATTGTTGTTTTAAGCATGCAAAAGCATACAAAACGCCGTTTTCAAGTATTTAAACTGTCATATTCTTGTATATGTCGTGTGTAATGGCTTATGTTTGCAAAATCAAGATAAAATAGCTGTTTTCAGCTAGCAAAAACATACAAAATGCTGTTTTCAAGTATTTAAACTGTCATATTCAACTTTCTGTTGTTTATAATAGCTAATGTTGGTGAAAGCAAGATAAAAATGCTGTTTTAAGCATGCAAAAGAATACAAAACACCGTTTTCAAGTATTTGAACTGTCTTATTCATGTTTCTGTTGTGTATAATAGCTAATGTTAGTGAAAGCAAGATAAAAATGTTGTTTTAAGCATGCAAAAGCATACAAAACACCGTTTTCAAGTATTTAAACTGTCATATTCATGTATATGTCGTGTGTAATGCCTTATGTTTGCAAAATCAAGATAAAATAGCTGTTTTCGGCTTGCAGAAACATACAAAATGCTGTTTTCAAGTATTTAAACTGTCATATTCAAGTATATGTCGTGTGTAATGGCTTATGTTTGCAAAATCAAGATAAAATAGCTGTTTTCAGCTTGCAAAAACATACAAAATGCTGTTTTCAAGTATTTAAACTGTCATATTCATGTTTCTGTCGTGTATAATAGCTAATGTTGGTGAAAGCAAGATAAAAATGCTGTTTTAAGCATGCAAAAGCATACAAAAACACCGTTTTCAAGTATATAAACTGTCATATTCATGTACATGTCGTGTGTAATGGCTTATGTTTGCAAAATCAAGATTAAATAGCTGTTTTCAGCTTGCAAAAACATACAAAATGCTGTTTTCAAGTATTTAAATTGTCATATTCATGTTTCTGTCGTGTATAATGGCTAATGTTGGTGAAAGCAAAATAAAAATGTTGTTTTAAGCATGCAAAAGCATACAAAACACTGTTTTCAAGTATTTAAACTGTCATATTCATCTATATGTCGTGTGTAATGGCTTGTTTGCAAAATCAAGATAAAATAGCTGTTTTCAGCTTGCAAAAACATACAAAATGCTGTTTTCAAGTATTTAAATTGTCATATTCATGTTTCTGTCGTGTATAATGGCTAATGTTGGTGAAAGCAAGATAAAAATGTTGTTTAAAGCATGCAAAAGCATACAAAACACCGTTTTCAAGTAAACTGTCATATTCATGTACATGTCGTGTGTAATGCCTTATGTTTGCAAAATCAAGATAAAATAGCTGTTTTCGGCTTGCAGAAACATACAAAATGCTGTTTTCAAGTATTTAAACTGTCATATTTATGTATATGTCTTGTGTAATGTCTTATGTTTGCAAAATCAAGATAAAATAGCTGTTTTCAGCTTGCAAAAACATACAAAATGCTGTTTTCAAGTATTTAAACTGTCATATTCATGTATATGTCGTGTGTAACGGCTTATGTTTGCAAAATCAAGATAAAATAGCTGTTTTCAGCTTGCAAAAACATACAAAATGCTGTTTTCAAGTATTTAAACTGTCTTGTTCATGTTTCTGTCGTGTATAATAGCTAATGTTGGTGAAAGCAAGATAAAAATGCTGTTTTAAGCATGCAAAAGCATACAAAACACCGTTTTCAAGTATTTAAACTGTCATATTCTTGTATATGTCGTGTATAATACCTTGTGTTTGTAAAAACAAGTTAAAATAGCTGTTTTCAGCTTGCAAAAACATACAAAGTGCTGTTTTCAAGTATTTAAATTGTCATATTCATGTTTCTGTCGTGTATAATGGCTAATGTTGGTGAAATCAAGATAAAATTGTTGTTTTAAGCATGCAAAAGCATACAAAACGCCGTTTTCAAGTATTTAAACTGTCATATTCTTGTATATGTCGTGTATAATAGCTTGTGTTTGTAAAATCAAGTTAAAATAGCTGTTTTCAGCTTGCAAAAACCTACAAAGTGCTGTTTTCGAGTATTTAAACTGTCATATTCATGTATATGTCGTGTGTAATGGCTTAAGTTTGCAAAATCAAGATAAAATAGCTGTTTTAAGCTTGCAAAAACATACAAAATGCTGTTTTCAAGTATTTAAACTGTCATATTCATGTTTCTGTCGTGTATAATAGCTAATTTTGGTGGAAGCAAGATAAAACTGTTGTTTTAAGCATGCAAAAGCATACAAAACACCGTTTTCAAGTATTTAAACTGTCATATTCATGTATATGTCGTGTGTAATGTCTTATGTTTGCAAAATCAAGATAAAATAGCTGTTTTCAGCTTGCAAAAACATACAAAATGCTGTTTTCAAGTATTTAAACTGTCATATTCATGTATATGTCGTGTGTAACGGCTTATGTTTGCAAAATCAAGATAAAATAGCTGTTTTCAGCTTGCAAAAACATACAAAATGCTGTTTTCAAGTATTTAAACTGTCTTATTCATGTTTCTGTCGTGTATAATAGCTAATGTTGGTGAAAGCAAGATAAAAATGCTGTTTTAAGCATGCAAAAGCATACAAAACACCGTTTTCAAGTATTTAAACTGTCATATTCTTGTATATGTCGTGTATAATACCTTGTGTTTGTAAAAACAAGTTAAAATAGCTGTTTTCAGCTTGCAAAAACATACAAAGTGCTGTTTTCAAGTATTTAAATTGTCATATTCATGTTTCTGTCGTGTATAATGGCTAATGTTGGTGAAATCAAGATAAAATTGTTGTTTTAAGCATGCAAAAACATACAAAATGCTGTTTTCAAGTATTTAAACTGTCATATTCATGTATATGTCGTGTGTAATGGCTTATGTTTGCAAAATCAAATAAAATAGCTGTTTTCAGCTTGCAAAAACATACAAAATGCTGTTTTCAAGTATTTAAACTGTCATATCAATGTATATGTCGTGTGTAATGGTTTTGATTGCAAAATCAAGATTAAATAGCTGTTTTCAGCTTGCAAAAACATACAAAATGCAGTTTTCAAGTATTTAAACTGTCATATTCATGTTTCTGTCGTGTATTATAGCTAATGTTGGTGAAAGCAAGATAAAAATGCTATTTAAGCATGCAAAAGCATACAAAGCACTGTTTTCAAGTATTTAAACTGTCATATTCATGTATATGTCGTGTGTAATGGCTTATGTTTGCAAAATCAAGATAAAATAGCTGTTTTCGGCTTGCAGAAACATACAAAATGCTGTTTTCAAGTATTTAAACTGTCATATTCATGTATATGTCGTGTGTAATGGCTTATGTTTGCAAAATCAAATAAAATAGCTGTTTTCAGCTTGCAAAAACATACAAAATGCTGTTTTCAAGTATTTAAACTGTCATATTCATGTTTCTGTCGTTTATAATAGCTAATGTTGGTGAAAGCAAGATAAAAATGCAGTTTTAAGCATGCAAAAGCATACAAAATACCGTTTTCAAGTATATAAACTGTCATTTTCATGTATATGTCGTGTGTAATGGCTTATGTTTGCAAAATCAAGATTAAATAGCTGTTTTCAGCTTGCAAAAACATACAAAATGCTGTTTTTAAGTACTTAAATTGTCATATTCAAGTTTCTGTCGTGTATAATGGCTAATGTTGGTGAAAGCAAGATAAAAATGTTGTTTAAAGCATGTAAAAGCATACAAAACACCGTTTTCAAGTAAACTGTCATATTCATGTATATGTCGTGTGTAATGCCTTATGTTTGCAAAATCAAGATAAAATAGCTGTTTTCAGCTTGCAAAAACATACAAAACACCGTTTTCAAGTATTTAAACTGTCATATTCATATATATGTCGTGTGCAATGGCTTATGTTTGCAAAATCAAGATAAAATAGCTGTTTTCAGCTTGCAAAAACACACAAAATGCTGTTTTCAAGTATTTAAACTGTCATATTCATGTATATGTCGTGTGTAATGGCTTATGTTTGCAAAATCAAGATAAAATAGCTGTTTTCAGCTTGCAAAAACATACAAAATGCTGTTTTCAAGTATTTAAACTGTCATGTTTATATTTTTGTCGTGTATAATAGCTAATGTTTGTGAAAGCAAGATAAAAATGCTGTTTTAAGCATGCAAAAGCATACAAAACACCGTTTTCTAGTATTTAAACTGTCATATTCATTTATATGTCGTGTGTAATGGCTTATTTTTGCAAAATCAAGATAAAATAGCTGTTTTTCAGGTTGCAAAAACATACAAAATGCTGTTTTCAAGTATTTAAACTGTCATATTCATGTTTCTGTCGTGTATAATAGCTAATGTTGGTGAAAGCAAGATAAAAATGCTGTTTTAAGCATGCAAAAGCATACAAAACACCGTTTTCAAGTATTTAAACTGTCATATTGATGTATATGTCGTGTGTAATGCCTTATGTTTGCAAAATCAAGATAAAATAGCTGTTTTCGGCTTGCAGAAACATACGAAATGCTGTTTTCAAGTATTTAAACTGTCATATTCATGTATATGTCGTGTGTAATGGCTTATGTTTGCAAAATCAAGATAAAATAGCTGTTTTCAGCTTGCAAAAACATACAAAATGCTGTTTTCAAGTATTTAAACTGTCATATTCATGTATATGTCGTGTGTAATGGCTTATGTTTGCAAAATCAAGATAAAATAGCTGTTTTCAGCTTGCAAAAACATACAAAATGCTGTTTTCAAGTATTTAAACTGTCTTATTCATGTTTCTGTCGTGCATAATAACAAATGTTGGTGAAAGCAAAAAAAAATGCTGTTTTAAGCATGCAAAAGCATACAAAACACCGTTTTCAAGTATTTAAACTGTCATATACATGTATATGTCGTGTGTAATGGCTTATGTTTGCAAAATCAAGATTAAATAGCTGTTTTCAGCTTGCAAAAACATACAAAATGCTGTTTTCAAGTATTAAAACTGTCATATTCATGTATATGTCGTGTGTAATGGCTTATGATTGCAAAATCAAGATAAAATAGCTGTTTTCAGCTTGCAAAAACATACAAAATGTTGTTTTCAAGTATTCAAACTGTCATATTCATGTACTGTCGTGTATAATAGCTAACGTTGGTGAAAGCAAGATAAAAATGCTGTTTTAAGCATGCAAAAGCATACAAAACACCGTTTTCAAGTATTTAAACTGTCATATTCATATATATGTCGTGTGTAATGGCTTATGTTTGCAAAATCAAGATAAAATAGCTGTTTTCAGCTTGCAAAAACATACAAAATGCTGTTTTCAAGTATTTAAACTGTCATATTCATATTTTTGTCGTGTATAATAGCTAATGTTGGTGAAAGCAAGATAAAAATACTGTTTTAAGCATGCAAAAGCATACAAAGCACCGTTTTCTAGTATTTAAACTGTCATATTCATTTATATGTCGTGTGTAATGGCTTATGTTTGCAAAATCAAGATAAAATATCTGTTTTCAGGTTGCAAAAACATACAAAATGCTGTTTTCAAGTATTTAAACTGTCATATTCATGTTTCTGTCGTGTATAATAGCTAATGTTGGTGAAAGCAAGATAAAAATGCTGTTTTAAGAATGCAAAAGCATACAAAACACCGTTTTCAAGTATTTAAACTGTCATATTGATGTATATGTCGTGTGTAATGCCTTATGTTTGCAAAATCAAGATAAAATAGCTGTTTTCGGCTTGCAAAAACATACGAAATGCTGTTTTCAAGTATTTAAACTGTCATATTCATGTATATGTCGTGTGTAATGGCTTATGTTTGCAAAATCAAGATAAAATAGCTGTTTTCAGCTTGCAAAAACATACAAAATGCTGTTTTCAAGTATTTAAACTGTCTTATTCATGTTTCTGTCGTGTATAATAGCTAATGTTGGCGAAAGCAAGATAAAAATGCTGTTTTAAGCATGCAAAAGAATACAAAACACCGTTTTCAAGTATTTGAACTGTCTTATTCATGTTTCTGTCGTGTATAATAGCTAATGTTAGTGAAAGCAAGATAAAAATGTTGTTTTAAGCATGCAAAAGCATACAAAACACCGTTTTCAAGTATTTAAACTGTCATATTCATGTATATGTCGTGTGTAATGCCTTATGTTTGCAAAATCAAGATAAAATAGCTGTTTTCGGCTTGCAGAAACATACAAAATGCTGTTTTCAAGTATTTAAACTGTCATATTCATGTATATGTCGTGTGTAATGGCTTATGTTTGCAAAATCAAGATTAAATAGCTGTTTTCAGCTTGCAAAAACATACAAAATGCTGTTTTCAAGTATTTAAATTGTCATATTCATGTTTCTGTCGTGTATAATGGCTAATGTTGGTGAAAGCAAGATAAAAATGTTGTTTAAAGCATGTAATAGCATACAAAACACCGTTTTCAAGTAAACTGTCATATTCATGTATATGTCGTGTGTAATGCCTTATGTTTGCAAAATCAAGATAAAATAGCTGTTTTCGGCTTGCAGAAACATACAAAACACCGTTTTCAAGTATTTAAACTGTCATATTCATGTATATGTCGTGTGTAATGGCTTATGTTTGCAAAATCAAGATTAAATAGCTGTTTTCAGCTTGCAAAAACATACAAAATGCTGTTTTCAAGTATTTATACTGTCGTATTCATGTATATGTCGTGTGTAATGGCTTATGTTTGCAAAATCAAGATTAAATAGCTGTTTTCAGCTTGCAAAAACATACAAAATGCTGTTTTCAAGTATTTAAACTGTCATATTCATGATTCTGTCTTGTATAATAGCTAACGTTGGTGAGAGCAAGATAAAAATGCTGTTTTAAGCATGCAAAAGCATAAAAAAACACCGTTTTCAAGTATATAAACTGTCATATTAATGTATATGTCGTGTGTAATGGCTTATGATTGCAAAATCAAGATTAAATAGCTGTTTTCAGCTTGCAAAAACATACAAAATGCTGTTTTCAAGTATTTAAACTGTCATATTGATGTATATGTCGTGTGTAATGGCTTATGTTTGCAAAATCAAGATAAAATAGCTGTTTTATGCTTGCAAAAACATACAAAATGCTGTTTTCAAGTATTTAAACTGTCATATTCATGTTTCTGTCGTGTATAATAGCTAATGTTGGTGAAAGCAAGATAAAAATGCTGTTTTAAGCATGCAAAAGAATACAAAACACCGTTTTCAAGTATTTGAACTGTCTTATTCATGTTTCTGTTGTGTATAATAGCTAATGTTAGTGAAAGCAAGATAAAAATGTTGTTTTAAGCATGCAAAAGCATACAAAACACCGTTTTCAAGTATTTAAACTGTCATATTCATGTATATGTCGTGTGTAATGCCTTATGTTTGCAAAATCAAGATAAAATAGCTGTTTTCGGCTTGCAGAAACATACAAAATGCTGTTTTCAAGTATTTAAACTGTCATATTCAAGTATATGTCGTGTGTAATGGCTTATGTTTGCAAAATCAAGATAAAATAGCTGTTTTCAGCTTGCAAAAACATACAAAATGCTGTTTTCAAGTATTTAAACTGTCATATTCATGTTTCTGTCGTGTATAATAGCTAATGTTGGTGAAAGCAAGATAAAAATGCTGTTTTAAGCATGCAAAAGCATACAAAAACACCGTTTTCAAGTATATAAACTGTCATATTCATGTACATGTCGTGTGTAATGGCTTATGTTTGCAAAATCAAGATTAAATAGCTGTTTTCAGCTTGCAAAAACATACAAAATGCTGTTTTCAAGTATTTAAATTGTCATATTCATGTTTCTGTCGTGTATAATGGCTAATGTTGGTGAAAGCAAAATAAAAATGTTGTTTTAAGCATGCAAAAGCATACAAAACACTGTTTTCAAGTATTTAAACTGTCATATTCATCTATATGTCGTGTGTAATGGCTTGTTTGCAAAATCAAGATAAAATAGCTGTTTTCAGCTTGCAAAAACATACAAAATGCTGTTTTCAAGTATTTAAATTGTCATATTCATGTTTCTGTCGTGTATAATGGCTAATGTTGGTGAAAGCAAGATAAAAATGTTGTTTAAAGCATGCAAAAGCATACAAAACACCGTTTTCAAGTAAACTGTCATATTCATGTACATGTCGTGTGTAATGCCTTATGTTTGCAAAATCAAGATAAAATAGCTGTTTTCGGCTTGCAGAAACATACAAAATGCTGTTTTCAAGTATTTAAACTGTCATATTTATGTATATGTCTTGTGTAATGTCTTATGTTTGCAAAATCAAGATAAATAGCTGTTTTCAGCTTGCAAAAACATACAAAATGCTGTTTTCAAGTATTTAAACTGTCATATTCATGTATATGTCGTGTGTAACGGCTTATGTTTGCAAAATCAAGATAAAATAGCTGTTTTCAGCTTGCAAAAACATACAAAATGCTGTTTTCAAGTATTTAAACTGTCTTGTTCATGTTTCTGTCGTGTATAATAGCTAATGTTGGTGAAAGCAAGATAAAAATGCTGTTTTAAGCATGCAAAAGCATACAAAACACCGTTTTCAAGTATTTAAACTGTCATATTCTTGTATATGTCGTGTATAATACCTTGTGTTTGTAAAAACAAGTTAAAATAGCTGTTTTCAGCTTGCAAAAACATACAAAGTGCTGTTTTCAAGTATTTAAATTGTCATATTCATGTTTCTGTCGTGTATAATGGCTAATGTTGGTGAAATCAAGATAAAATTGTTGTTTTAAGCATGCAAAAGCATACAAAACGCCGTTTTCAAGTATTTAAACTGTCATATTCTTGTATATGTCGTGTATAATAGCTTGTGTTTGTAAAATCAAGTTAAAATAGCTGTTTTCAGCTTGCAAAAACCTACAAAGTGCTGTTTTCGAGTATTTAAACTGTCATATTCATGTATATGTCGTGTGTAATGGCTTAAGTTTGCAAAATCAAGATAAAATAGCTGTTTTAAGCTTGCAAAAACATACAAAATGCTGTTTTCAAGTATTTAAACTGTCATATTCATGTTTCTGTCGTGTATAATAGCTAATTTTGGTGGAAGCAAGATAAAACTGTTGTTTTAAGCATGCAAAAGCATACAAAACACCGTTTTCAAGTATTTAAACTGTCATATTCATGTATATGTCGTGTGTAATGTCTTATGTTTGCAAAATCAAGATAAAATAGCTGTTTTCAGCTTGCAAAAACATACAAAATGCTGTTTTCAAGTATTTAAACTGTCATATTCATGTATATGTCGTGTGTAA
>CAWWDY010000201.1:0-32607 GCA_963942605.1 Poecilus cupreus | reverse complement strand
ACAAAACACCGTTTTCAAGCATTTAAACTGTCATATTCATGTTTTTGTCGTGTATAATGGCTAATGTTGGTGAAATCTAGATAAAACTGCTATTTTAAGCACTCAAAAGCATACAAATTGCTGTTTTCAAGTATTTAAACTGTCATATTCATGTTTCTGTCGTGTATAATTGCTAATTTTTGTGAAATCAAAATAAAACTGCTGTTTTAAGCATTCAAAAGCATACAAAACACCGTTTTCAAGTATTTAAACTGTTATATTTATATTTCTGTCGTGTATAATGGCTAATGTTGGTGAAATCAAGATAAAACTGCTGTATTAAGCATTCAAAAGCATACAAAACACCGTTTGCAAGTATTTAAACTGTCATATTCATGTATATGTCGTGTGTAATGGCTTTTGTTTGCAAAATAAAGATAAAATAGCTGTTCTCAGCTTGCAAAAACATACAAAATGCTGTTTTCAAGTATTTAAACTTCCATATTCATGTTTCTGTCGTGTATAATGGCTAATGTTGGTGAAATCAAGATAAAACTGCTATTTTAAGCATTCAAAAGCATACAAAATGCTGTTTTTAAGTATTTAAACTGTCATATTCATGTTTCTGTCGTGTATAATGGCTAATTTTTGTGAAATCAAAATAAAACTGCTGTTTTAAGCATTCAAAAGCATACAAAACACCGTTTTCAAGTATTTAAACTGTTATATTCTTGTATATGTCGTGTGTAATGGCTTATGTTTGCAAAATCAAGATAAAATAGCTGTTCTCAGCTTGCAAAAACATAAAAAATGCTGTTTTCAAGTATTTAAACTGTCATATTCAAGTTTCTGTCGTGTATATTGGCTAATGATGGTGAAATCAAGATAAAACTGCTGTTTTAAGCATTCAAAAGCATTCAAAACACCGTTTTCAAGTATTTAAACAGTCATATTCATGTATATGTCGTGTGTAATGGCTTTTGTTTGCAAAATCAAGATAAAATAGCTGTTCTCAGCTTGCAAAAACATACAAAATGCTGTTTTCAAGTATTTAAACTGTCATATTCATGTTTCTGTCGTGTATAATTGCTAATTTTTGTGAAATCAAAATAAAACTGCTGTTTTAAGCATTCAAAAGCATACAAAACACCGTTTTAAGCATTTAAACTGTCATATTCATGTTTTTGTCGTGTATAATGGCTAATGTTGGTGAAATCTAGATAAAACTGCTATTTTAAGCACTCAAAAGCATACAAAATGCTGTTTTCAAGTATTTAAACTGTCATATTCATGTTTCTGTCGTGTATAATTGCTAATTTTTGTGAAATCAAAATAAAACTGCTGTTTTAAGCATTCAAAAGCATACAAAACACCGTTTTCAAGTATTTAAACTGTTATATTTATATTTCTGTCGTGTATAATGGCTAATGTTGGTGAAATCAAGATAAAACTGCTGTATTAAGCATTCAAAAGCATACAAAACACCGTTTGCAAGTATTTAAACTGTCATATTCATGTATATGTCGTGTGTAATGGCTTTTGTTTGCAAAATAAAGATAAAATAGCTGTTCTCAGCTTGCAAAAACATACAAAATGCTGTTTTCAAGTATTTAAACTTCCATATTCATGTTTCTGTCGTGTATAATGGCTAATGTTGGTGAAATCAAGATAAAACTGCTATTTTAAGCATTCAAAAGCATACAAAATGCTGTTTTTAAGTATTTAAACTGTCATATTCATGTTTCTGTCGTGTATAATGGCTAATTTTTGTGAAATCAAAATAAAACTGCTGTTTTAAGCATTCAAAAGCATACAAAACACCGTTTTCAAGTATTTAAACTGTTATATTCTTGTATATGTCGTGTGTAATTGCTTATGTTTGCAAAATCAAGATAAAATAGCTGTTCTCAGCTTGCAAAAACATAAAAAATGCTGTTTTCAAGTATTTAAACTGTCATATTCAAGTTTCTGTCGTGTATATTGGCTAATGATGGTGAAATCAAGATAAAACTGCTGTTTTAAGCATTCAAAAGCATTCAAAACACCGTTTTCAAGTATTTAAACAGTCATATTCATGTATATGTCGTGTGTAATGGCTTTTGTTTGCAAAATCAAGATAAAATAGCTGTTCTCAGCTTGCAAAAACATACAAATTCTGTTTTCAAGTATTTAAACTGTCATATTCATGTTTCTGTCGTGTATAATGGATAATGTTGGTGAAATCAAGATAAAACTGCTGTTTTAAGCATTCAAAAGCATACAAAACACCGTTTTCAAGTATTTAAACTGTCATATTTATGTTTCTGTCGTGTATAATGGCTAATGTTGGTGAAATCAAAATAAAAATGCTGTTTTAAGCATTCAAAAGCATACAAAACACCGTTTTCAAATATTTAAACTGTTATATTCTTGTATATGTCGTGTGTAATGGCTTTTGTTTGCAAAATCAAGATAAAACAGCTGTTCTCAGCTTGCAAAAACATACAAAATGCTGTTTTCAAGTATTTAAACTCTCATATTCATGTTTCTGTCGTGTATAATGGATAATTTGGTCAAAATCAAGATAAAACTGCTGTTTTAAGCATTCAAAAGCATACAAAACACCGTTTTCAAGTATTTAAACTGTCATATTTATGTTTTTGTCGTGTATAATGGCTAATGTTGGTGATATCAAGATAAAACTGCTATTTTAAGCATTCAAAAGCATTCAAAACACCGTTTTCAAGTATTTAAACAGTCATATTCATGTATATGTCGTGTGTAATGGCTTTTGTTTGCAAAATCAAGATAAAATAGCTATTCTCAGCTTGCAAAAACATACAAAATGCTGTTTTCAAGTATTTAAACTGTCATATTCATGTTTCTGTCGTGTATAATGGATAATGTTGGTGAAATCAAGATAAAACTGCTGTTTTAAGCATTCAAAAGCATACAAAACACCGTTTTCAAGTATTTAAACTGTCATATTTATGTTTCTGTCGTGTATAATGGCTAATGTTGGTGAAATCAAAATAAAAATGCTGTTTTAAGCATTCAAAAGCATACAAAACACCGTTTTCAAGGATTTAAACTGTCATATTCATGTATATGTTGTGTGTAATGGCTTATGTTTGCAAAATCACGATAAAACAGCTGTTCTCAGCTTGCAAAAACATACAAAATGCTGTTTTCAAGTATTTAAACTCTCATATTCATGTTTCTGTCGTGTATAATGGATAATTTGGTCAAAATCAAGATAAAACTGCTGTTTTAAGCATTCAAAAGCATACAAAACACCGTTTTCAAGTATTTAAACTGTCATATTTATGTTTTTGTCGTGTATAATGGCTAATGTTGGGGATATCAAGATAAAACTGCTATTTTAAGCATTCAAAAGCATACAAAATGCTGTTTTCAAGTATTTAAACTGTCATTTTCATGTTTCTGTCATGTGTAATGGATAATGTTGGTGAAATCAAGATAAAACTGCTATTTTAAGCACTCAAAAGCATACAAAATGCTGTTTTCAAGTATTTAAACTGTCATATTCATGTTTCTGTCGTGTATAATTGCTAATTTTTGTGAAATCAAAATAAAACTGCTGTTTTAAGCATTCAAAAGCATACAAAACACCGTTTTCAAGTATTTAAACTGTTATATTTATGTTTCTGTCGTGTATAATGGCTAATGTTGGTGAAATCAAGATAAAACTGCTGTATTAAGCATTTAAAAGCATACAAAACGCCGTTTGCAAGTATTTAAACTGTCATATTCATGTATATGTCGTGTGTAATGGCTTTTGTTTGCAAAATAAAGATAAAATAGCTGTTCTCAGCTTGCAAAAACATACAAAATGCTGTTTTCAAGTATTTAAACTCTCATATTCATGTTTCTGTCGTGTATAATGGCTATTGTTGGTGAAATCAAGATAAAACTGCTATTTTAAGCATTCAAAAGCATACAAAATGCTGTTTTCAAGTATTTAAACTGTCATATTCACGTTTCTGTCGTGTATAATGGCTAATTTTTGTGAAATCAAAATAAAACTGCTGTTTTAAGCATTCAAAAGCATACAAAACACCGTTTTCAAGTATTTAAACTGTCATATTCATGTATATGTCTTGTGTAATGGCTTATGTTTGCAAAATCAAGATAAAATAGCTGTTCTCAGCTTGCAAAAACATACAAAATGCTGTTTTCAAGTATTTAAACTGTCATATTCATGTTTCTGTCGTGTATAATAACTAATGTTGGTAAAATCAAGATAAAACTGCTATTTTAAGCATTCAAAAGCATACAAAATGCTGTTTTCAAGTATTTAAACTATCATATTCATGTTTCTGTCGTGTATAATGGCTAATTTTTTTGAAATCAAAATAAAACTGCTGTTTTAAGCATTCAAAAGCATACAAAACACCGTTTTCAAGTATTTAAACTGTCATATTCATGTATATGTCGTGTGTAATGGCTTTTGTTTGCAAAATCAAGATAAAATAGCTGTTCTCAGCTTGCAAGAACATACAAAATGCTGTTTTCAAGTATTTAAACTGCCATATTCATGTTTCTGTCGTGTATAATGGATAATGTTGGTGAAATCAAGATAAAACTGCTGTTTTAAGCATTCAAAAGCATACAAAACACCGTTTTCAAGTATTTACACTGTCATATTCATGTTTCTGTCGTGTATAATGGCTAATGTTGGTGAAATCAAGATAAAACTGCTGTTTTAAGCATTCAAAAGCATACAAAACACCGTTTTCAAGCATTTAAACTGTCATATTCATGTTTTTGTCGTGTATAATGGCTAATGTTGCTGAAACTGTCATATTCATGTTTCTGTCGTGTATAACTGCTAATTTTTGTGAAATCAAAATAAAACTGCTGTTTTAAGCATTCAAAATCATACAAAACACCGTTTTCAAATATTTAAACTGTTATATTCTTGTATATGTCGTGTGTAATGGCTTATGTTTGCAAAATCAAGATAAAATAGCTGTTCTCAGCTTGCAAAAACATACAAAATGCTGTTTTCAAGTATTTAAACTGTCATATTCATGTTTCTGTCGTGTATAATAGCTAATGTTGGTGAAATCAAGATAAAACTGCTGTTTTAAGCATTCAAAAGCATTCAAAACACAGTTTTCAAGTATTTAAACTGTCATATTCATGTATATATCGTGTGTAATGGCTTTTGTTTGCAAAATCAAGATAAAATAGCTGTTCTCAGCTTGCAAAAACATACAAAATTCTGTTTTCAAGTATTTAAACTGTCATATTCATGTTTCTGTCGTGTATAATGGCTAATTTTTGTGAAATCAAAATAAAACTGCTGTTTTAAGCATTCAAAAGCATACAAAACACCGTTTTCAAGCATTTAAACTGTCATATTCATGTTTTTGTCGTGTATAATGGCTAATGTTGGTGAAATCAAGATAAAACTGCTATTTTAAGCACTCAAAAGCATACAAAATGCTGTTTTCAAGTATTTAAACTGTCATATTCATGTTTCTGTCGTGTATAATTGCTAATTTTTGTGAAATCAAAATAAAACTGCTGTTTTAAGCATTCAAAAGCATACAAAACACCGTTTTCAAGTATTTAAACTGTTATATTTATATTTCTGTCGTGTATAATGGCTAATGTTGGTGAAATCAAGATAAAACTGCTGTATTAAGCATTCAAAAGCATACAAAACACCGTTTGCAAGTATTTAAACTGTCATATTCATGTATATGTCGTGTGTAATGGCTTTTGTTTGCAAAATAAAGATAAAATAGCTGTTCTCAGCTTGCAAAAACATACAAAATGCTGTTTTCAAGTATTTAAACTTCCATATTCATGTTTCTGTCGTGTATAATGGCTAATGTTGGTGAAATCAAGATAAAACTGCTATTTTAAGCATTCAAAAGCATACAAAATGCTGTTTTGAAGTATTTAAACTGTCATATTCATGTTTCTGTCGTGTATAATGGCTAATTTTTGTGAAATCAAAATAAAACTGCTGTTTTAAGCATTCAAAAGCATACAAAACACCGTTTTCAAGTATTTAAACTGTTATATTCTTGTATATGTCGTGTGTAATGGCTTATGTTTGCAAAATCAAGATAATATAGCTGTTCTCAGCTTGCAAAAACATAAAAAATGCTGTTTTCAAGTATTTAAACTGTCATATTCATGTTTCTGTCGTGTATATTGGCTAATGTTGGTGAAATCAAGATAAAACTGCTGTTTTAAGCATTCAAAAGCATTCAAAACACCGTTTTCAAGTATTTAAACAGTCATATTCATGTATATGTCGTGTGTAATGGCTTTTGTTTGCAAAATCAAGATAAAATAGCTGTTTTCAGCTTGCAAAAACTTACAAAATGCTGTTTTCAAGTATTTAAACTGTCATATTCATGTTTCTGTCGTGTATAATGGATAATGTTGGTGAAATCAAGATAAAACTGCTGTTTTAAGCATTCAAAAGCATACAAAACACCGTTTTCAAGTATTTAAACTGTCATATTTATGTTTCTGTCGTGTATAATGGCTAATGTTGGTGAAATCAAGATAAAACTGCTATTTTAAGCATTCAAAAGCATACAAAATGCTGTTTTCAAGTATTTAAACTGTCATATTCATGTTTCTGTCGTGTGTAATGGATAATGTTGGTGAAATCAAGATAAAACTGCTGTTTTAAGCATTCAAAAGCATACAAAACACCGTTTTCAAGTATTTACACTGTCATATTCATGTTTCTGTCGTGTATAATGGCTAATGTTGGTGAAATCAAAATAAAACTGCTATTTTAAGCATTCAAAAGCATACAAAATGCTGTTTTCAAGTTTTTAACTGTCATATTAATGTTTCTGTCATGTATAATGGCTAATTTTTGTGAAATCAAAATAAAACTGCTGTTTTAAGCATTCAAAATCATACAAAACACCGTTTTCAAGTATTTCAACTGTTATATTCTTGTATTTGTTGTGTGTAATGGCTTATGTTTGCAAAATCAAGATAAAATAGCTGTTCTCAGCTTGCAAAAACATACATAATGCTGTTTTCAAGTATTTAAACTGTCATATTCATGTTTCTGTCGTGTATAATGGCTAATGTTGGTGAAATCAAGATAAAACTGCTGTTTTAAGCATTCAAAAGCATACAAAACACCGTTTTCAAGTTTTTAAACTGTCATATTTATGTTTCTGTCGTGTATAATGGCTAATGTTGGTGAAATCAAGATAAAACTGCTGTTTTAAGCATTTAAAAGCATACAAAACACCGTTTTCAAGTATTTAAACTGTCATATTCATGTATATGTCGTGTGTATTGGCTTTTGTTTGCAAAATCAAGATAAAATTGCTGTTCTCAGTTTGCAAAAACATACAAAATGCTGTTTTCAAGTATTTAAATTCTCATATTCATGTTTCTGTCGTGTATAATGGCTATTGTTGGTGAAATCAAGATAAAACTGCTGTTTTAAGCATTCAAAAGCATACAAAACACCGTTTTCAAGTATTTAAACTGTCATATTCATGTATATGTCGTGTGTAATGGCTTATGTTTGCAAAATCAAGATAAAATAGCTGTTTTCAGCTTGCAAAACCATACAAAATGCTGTTTTCATGTATTTAAACTGTCATATTCATGTTTCTGTCGTGTATAATGGTTAATGTTGGTGAAATCAAGATAAAACTGCAGTTTTAAGCATTCAAAAGCATACAAAACACCGTTTTCAAGTATTTAAACTGCCATATTCATGTATATGTCGTGTATAATGGCTTATGTTTGCAAAATCAAGATATAATAGCTGTTCTCAGCTTTCAGAAACATACAAAATGCAGTTTTCAAGTATTTAAACTGTCATATTCATGTTTCTGTCGTGTATAATGGCTAATGTTGGTGAAATCAAGATAGAACTGCTGTTTCAATCATTCAAAAGCATACAAAACACCGTTTTCAAGTATCTTAACTGTCATATTCATGTATATGTCGTGTGTAATGGCTCATGTTCGCAAAATCAAAATAAAATAGCTGTTCTCAGCTTGCAAACACGTACAAAATGCTGTTTTCAAGTATTTAAACTGTCATATTCATGTTTTTGTCGTGTATAATGGCTAATGTTGGTGAAATCAAGATAAAACTGCGGTTTTAAGCATTCAAAAGCATACAAAACACCGTTTTCAAGTATTTAAACTGTCATATTCATGTTTCTGTCGTGTATAATGGTTAATGTTGGTGAAATCAAGATAAAACTGCTGTTTCAAGCATTCAAAACACCGTTTTCAAGTATTTAAACTGTCATATTCATGTATATGTCGTGTCTAATGGCTTATGTTTGCAAAATCAAGATAAAAAGCTTGCAAACACATACAAAATGCTGTTTTCAAGTATGTAAACTGTCATATTCATGTTTCTGTCGTCTATAATGGATAATGTTGGTGAAATCAAGATAAAACTGCTGTTTTAAGCATTCAAAGGCATACAAAACACCGTTTTCAAGTATTTAAACTGTTATATTCTTGTATATGTCGTGTGTAATGGCTTTTGTTTGCAAAATCAAGATAAAATAGCTGTTCTTAGCTTGCAAGAACATACAAAATGCTGTTTTCAAGTATTTAAACTGCCATATTCATGTTTCTGTCGTATATAATGGATAATGTTGGTGAAATCAAGATAAAACTGCTGTTTTAAGCATTCAAAAGCATACAAAACACCGTTTTCAAGTATTTAAACTGTCATATTCATGTTTCTGTCGTGTATAATGGCTAATGTTGGTGAAATCAAGATAAAACTGCTGTTTTAAGCATTCAAAAGCATACAAAACACCGTTTTCAAGCATTTAAACTGTCATATTCATGTTTTTGTCGTGTATAATGGCTAATGTTGCTGAAATCAAGATAAAACTGCTATTTTAAGCATTCAAAAGCATACAAAATGCTGTTTTCAAGTATTTAAACTGTCATATTCATGTTTCTGTCGTGTATAATTGCTAATTTTTGTGAAATCAAGATAAAACTGCTGTTTTAAGCATTCAAAAGCATTCAAAACACAGTTTTCAAGTATTTAAACTGTCATATTCATGTATATATCGTGTGTAATGGCTTTTGTTTGCAAAATCAAAATAAAATAGCTGTTCTCAGCTTGCAAGAACATAAAAAATTCTGTTTTCAAGTATTTAAACTGTCATATTCATGTTTCTGTCGTCTATAATGGATAATGTTGGTGAAATCAAGATAAAACTGCTGTTTTAAGCATTCAAAAGCATACAAAACACCGTTTTCAAGTATTTAAACTGTCATATTCATGTATATGTCTTGTGTAATGGCTTATGTTTGCAAAATCAAGATAAAATAGCTGTTCTCAGCTTGCAAAAACATACAAAATGCTGTTTTCAAGTATTTAAACTGTCATATTCATGTTTCTGTCGTGTATAATAACTAATGTTGGTGAAATCAAGATAAAACTGCTATTTTAAGCATTCAAAAGCATACAAAATGCTGTTTTCAAGTATTTAAACTGTCATATTCATGTTTCTGTCGTGTATAATGGCTAGTTTTTGTGAAATCAAAATAAAACTGCTATTTTAAGCATTCAAAAGCATACAAAACACCGTTTTCAAGTATTTAAACTGTCATATTCATGTATATGTCGTGTGTAATGGCTTTTGTTTGCAAAATCAAGATAAAATTGCTGTTCTCAGCTTGCAAGAACATACAAAATGCTGTTTTCAAGTATTTAAACTGCCATATTCATGTTTTTGTCGTGTATAATGGATAATGTTGGTGAAATCAAGATAAAACTGCTGTTTTAAGCATTCAAAAGCATACAAAACACCGTTTTCAAGCATTTAAACTGTCATATTCATGTTTTTGTCGTGTATAATGGCTAATGTTGCTGAAATCAAGATAAAACTGCTATTTTAAGCATACAAAAGCATACAAAATGCTGTTTTCAAGTATTTAAACTGTCATATTCATGTTTCTGTCGTGTATAATTGCTAATTTTTGTGAAATCAAAATAAAACTGCTGTTTTAAGCATTCAAAAGCATAAAAAACACCGTTTTCAAGTATTTAAACTGTTGTATTCTTGTATATGTCGTGTCTAATGGCTTATGTTTGCAAAATCAAGATAAAAAAGCTGTTCTCAGCTTGCAAACATACAAAATTCTGTTTTCAAGTATTTAAACTGTCATATTCATGTTTCTGTCGTGTATAATGGCTAATGTTGGTGAAATCAAGATAAAACTGCTGTTTTAAGCATTCAAAAGCATACAAAACACCGTTTTTAAGTGCACACTGTGCATGTGTCGTACTGCTGTGCATGTGTCGATAGCTGCTCATGAGTTTTTATTATTTTAAGTGGAATATTATTTAAATTTATTTTTATATTTCGGGTAGTCCTGTGTGCAAAGTGCATCTTTACATGTGTTCGATCCCGGATCCATGAATTAGTGAGTCTGTTCCAATTATTTTAAGTTTTTAGTTAGGCTTCAATTGTTTTTGTACTCTTTTTGCGCTAAGTCATTGGTTGACAGGTTAAGTCACATCGGTACGATTTATCTTGTCGTTTCACTAGTCAGTGGCGCAGCTCAGTTTTTAGATTATTTATATTTTAATTCCATATTTTTATTTTACTTTATATATATATATTGTTTTACGGATTATTATTTATTTTTTTATTAATTATTAGTTCTAGTCATATTATTTTAATTGTATTTATTTAGCTTAGAGTAAAGTATTGATTTTTATAAGGTATTTTAATATTCAATCAGGCTTTTATCTCGGTCATCCGTTTTCTTCATTATCAGTAACTCTCTTTCTCTTTTGTATACCTTTCCGTGGTTCAACTCCAGTGCGTTATAACCTTTAGCCGTGACGGACCGCACTGGCGTTTCCCCTTTCCTATCGTGTTTCCTGTGTCTTTAATTCATAACCATTCTCTTAGATTTTAGGTTTCTATTTATTATTTATTTATTTATCGGTAGCTTAGCTTGATCTTATTTAATATTTATTTTCTTATTATGCGTTACGATGTCAGGGTGCGGGAAATGCAGGTTTAAAAAGAGCGACCAACTTATAGCGTGTGAAGGGTCATGTAATAAACATTTCCATACATCATGTGTTACTTTATCTGATGCGGAATTCAATACTATTACTAAAAACAATAATTTATTTTTCCTCTGTGACGAATGTAAGCGTACATGTCACATTGTCAATAAATCAGAAGCTGTAGATCTTGTTTCCAATGTGAAAAAGCTACACGAGAATGTTTCAAAACTTATGAAAACTACCGGTGCTGATTATTTTAATACAATGTTCGAAAACTTGCAATCCAACTTCCAGAGTAAATTTGATTCTCTTCTTTCTTCCTTTAAAGAGGAATTACAATGCCACTTAGAATGTAAATTCGATGAGTTGAGTAGTAATTTGGCCAAAAATTCTAATTTTGAAACTAAGTCTTTTGCAAATGTTGTGGGCAATAAAAATATTGAACCTCCTATTATCGTCATGCCTAAAACAAAAAATCAAAACACTCGCATTACTAAAAACGATATGCTTCAATCCCTTAATCCCGTTGAATCCGAGTTTCAAATAACTAATATTAAAAATACCCGCGACGGGGGTCTTGTCATTAGTTGCGATAGTAATGACAATGTTAACAAATTTAAACAACTTGCTTTGGAAAGGTTACACGACAAATATGAGGTAAAGCAATTACCATTATTAAATCCTCGATTAAGACTCGTCGGCCTAAGTGAAAGTTTGGAACCAAATATATTAATTAATTACATTAAAGCTCAAAATAAGTCCTGTGTATATGAAAATAGCAAATGCGAAGTGATTTCTGTTAAACCTATACGGAAGAATAAAAATATTTATCAGGCTATTATTCAGACTGATCACAATACTTACCATAAAATTTTAAACAACGGTAAATTATTTATTGGCTACGACTACTGCTCTGTATATGATGCCATTGATTTACGTCGGTGCTACCAATGTTGCGGTTTCCATCATTTAGCTTCTCAATGTACTAAAAAAAGTCCAACTTGCCCTAAATGTGGTGATTCCCATAACCTTAAAGATTGTAAATCCACTTCCTTAAAATGCGTACACTGCTCTCAAATTAAGGCTTCCCAAAAATCGAACATTACAACTGATCACGCAGTATGGGACAACAATTGCCATGTATACAAAGAAACGCTACGCAAATTCAAACAATCAGTGTTAGGTGATAAATAGCAACTACTGAATTCCAATGTGAGTAAAACTCTGAAGAAAAATAATTCACTTCGTGCTAATTCTTACTCAGATGATAAAACTTTTGGATGCTATTATCAGAATGTTAGAGGGCTAGGAGGCAAATGTATAGATCTATTCTTAAATACAGCTATTCTTCAATATGATTTATATGCTTTAAGCGAAACCTGGTGCAATGATAGTATTAAAGATTCAGAACTGTTTGATCCTAATAACTTTTCTATATTCCGGACCGATAGAAATTTTCTTGAAACAAGAACTAAACGCGGAGGTGGGGTTCTCTTTGCTGTTAAAAATCATTATAAAGCATATAAAATTGATATCTTCCCCTTCTGTGATAAATTTAACGAAATATTACACATTGACAAATTATTAATCAAAATCATTATGCATCATCAAACTCTATATGCTCTTAATCTGTACATTCCTCCTTCCTGTAATTTAGATGACTATAACAAACTCTTTGAATCCTTATCTTGTTTAAATGTTTTATATAACTCTGAGCTTATCATATTTGGTGATTTTAACATGCCCTTCTATCTTCATTGTCATAACGGCTCTTCATTCTCTCCTATTTTCAATTCTTTTATAAATTTCGTGAATTTCTTTAATTTACAACAATGTAATTTTATTTTGAACAAAGTTGACAAGTTACTTGATTTGGTTCTTACTAACATTAATTGTACTGTTGTAAGATCTGTTGACCTTATTTTAAAAGAAGATCATTATCACCCTCCCTTATCAATTGATATCATACTAAAACATAATAATAATAAATTTCACGCCGTCAGTAATAAGGATTTGAATTTTAAAAAGGCCAATTATCCATCTCTTTATAATGATTTACTTCATACAAATTGGGATACTCTGTACGGGAATAGTGATGTTAACCTTACTGTTGATAACTTCTACTCCATCTTAAACGGTATTCTACTGAATAATGTCCCCGTTAAACAACGCTGTACTCGCTCTTATCCCCCTTGGTACACTGGACAAATTATTCATAAAATGAAGGAAAAATATAAATCATTAAAATAATATAAACGAACAGGTAGCATCGCGGATAAATTAAATTATACCACTCTAAGAACGCAAGTTAAATCGGAAATAAAGTCTGCATATATAAACTATTGCAAAAGTATGCAAGATAAATTGATTGATGACCCTAAACAATTCTGGTCATTTATTAACAATAAACGTAATACAACATCTATCCCTAGTGTATTGACCTATAACAACCAAGTCATTGATGATCCACAATCTATAGTCGATAGTTTCGCTGATTATTTTTCAAAATCCTTTGGTCAAGTGTCCAACAACAACACTCCTACATACTCGGCTAATTATTCATCTACATTACATATAAACTCTTTAACTGAAGATGATGTTTTATCAGCAATTAACAAACTCAAATCTAAAGTCACAATGGGTCCAGACTCTGTTCCGTCATTTCTCATAAAAGACTGTGCATTCGCTCTTATCAAACCTTTGACATATATCTTCAATTTAATACTAGAGCAGTCTATATTCCCTGATTGTTGGAAATTATCTAGAGTTAATCCCGTTTTTAAGAAAGGCGATAGAAATGATGTTATGAACTACCGACCTGTCGCAATTATTTCTAATTTTAGTAAAATACTAGAGATTATTTTACATGACAAAATATATAATCACATTTATAACTCATTTTCATTGCATCAACATGGTTTCATAAAAGGCAGATCTACTGTTACGAATTTAATGTGTAAGACACAATTCATCAGCGAGTCAATTGACGCACAGAGACAGGTTGATGTAATATATACAGATTTTTCTAAAGCCTTCGATAAACTCGATCATTCTCTTCTAATTCAAAAACTTGAAGCTTACGGATTATCTACATCTTTGGTCAGTCTCTTTTCTTCATATCTTTACAATAGATACCAGTTTGTTAGAACTCATGGTTTCAAATCAGATAAATTTTTGCAAAGTTCCGGGGTACCTCAGGGGTCGATTTTGGGACCATTATTATTCAATATTTTCATCAACGATATTGTGATTGACCTTGATGTTGAATATTTAATTTTTGCCGACGATTTGAAACTAATGCAGAGAATTTCCAGCATTCAACATTGCGAACAACTCCAACAAAATTTAAATATCATTCATAATTGGTGCGTCGCGAATAAACTTAATTTAAACATCGAAAAATGTAATGTTATGACCTTCACACGCAAACTATCTCCAATTAAATACAATTATACCCTAAATTGTCACGTCTTAAATAGACCACCAACAATTACTGACTTAGGGGTCACTTTCGATCCAAAGCTTACGTTTACAATGCACATCGAAGCAAAAATATCTACTGCTTATAAGTGCTTAGGATTCATTATTCGGAATTCTGATCTTTTTAAGGACGTAAACATTTTAAAGATGTTATTTGTCACTCTGGTACGGCCACATCTTGAATATTGTTCCGTAATTTGGAACCCTGTCCACCGTAACGCCGTTGAATCTATTGAAAGAGTGCAACGGAAATTTCTAAAAGCTGCTATTTTTATTATTGACGGTACTTATCCCAGCCGAGGTACAAGTCAATTTATTTTACTTGAGAACTTTCATCTTAATTTATTATCTCAAAGAAGGAATATGCAAGCAACCATTATCTTACATAAAATAATAAACAACAATATAGATTGTCCATTTTTACTACATAAATTATCACTACAAGTACCTAGAGATTCAGCACGCTATAACACAACTTTTTATTTACCTACGGCTCGGTCCAACATTTTATCAAGATCCCCCATAAACTACATGATTGACACCTATCATTCAATTCAACCTCATATCGACATATTCCATGATAGTGTTAATAATATAAAACAATGTGTTTATTTTTTCTAAATTAGTTTTTTTTCTTACCCTGTGTTTTATTGTAAACCACTGATGTGGAATTGAAACACTTAATTTTTACCTTTATGTCGGTTTTATTTTGATTATTTTTTCTGATTGTTTATAGCAACGTCATAACAATGTTTTTATAATATAAAACAACTGATGATACATAACAACATAAAAATATATGATAAGTGACAGTCATAGTGACAGTGACAGTTATAATGACAGTGACAATTATAATGACAGTGACAATTATAATAACAGTGACAATTATAGTGACAGGCTTATACAAATGCTTGAACATGCCGCCCGCCTTGCGAGGTTATAGCCGAACAATAAGAATAATTATAAAGTAGATATTTAAATGAATATAAAATTACAATTAGTTAATTGGAAGAACACAAATTTTAGTTACTGCACGTTTGATAATACTTGAAGAAGTTTGAATTGACACTACACGCGTTATGTTATCTTTGCCAGGATGAAGTTGAATAATTCTGCCTAGCTTCCAGTTGAGTGGAGGTTGGTTGTCCTCCTTGATAACAACCAATTTCCCTGGGCTTAAGTGATGCTCTGGATCTTGATGCCATTTGGTGCGCTGTTGTAGTTCTGAAAGATATTCTTTGGACCATCTCGTCCAGAAGTGTTGAACCAATTGCTGAACTCGTTGAAATCTTGATAATTGATTTTCAGCTGTATGGGTCATATCTGGATCAGGAACTGATGTTAATGACTTCCCGATTAAGAAATGTGCAGGAGTTAGTGAGTTGAGATCATTTGGGTCTGAAGACATCGGACACAACGGTCTTGAATTCAAGACTGCCTCTATTTGAGTTAACACAGTATAAAACTCTTCAAATATTAATGACGCGTCTTTAAGAATTCGCATTAAATGTCGTTTGACACTTTTTATGCCAGCCTCCCAGAAACCACCGAAATGAGGTGAGTTTGGTGGTATAAAATGCCATTGAATGCCATCATTGATTAAAGTTGATTCAATTTTATTTTTAATTTCTACATTTTTTAGAAATAAAAATAATTCTTTCAGATCAGAATTTGCTTTGCTGAAATTAGTTGCATTATCAGAATAAAGGTTAAGAGGTTTACCTCGTCGAGAGCAAAATCTACGTAAAGCTGCAATAAATGTTTCTGCTGAGAGATCAGAAACTAATTCCAAATGAATAGCTCTAGTAGAGAAACAAATGAATAAGCAAATATATGATTTTAAAATTTTAAATCCGCGGGATTTCTTGTCTTTAATTAAGAATGGACCAGCATAATCTAAACCACAATTATAAAATGGATGTGCTTGTGTGATACGAGTTTTTGGCAAATTTCCCATTTTTGGATGATAACCTTTTGGACAGGTTCTAAAACAAATTATACAATCGTGTATTATTTTTCGTATTAATGTTCTACCAGAAATTGGCCAAAATGTTTCTCGAATAGAACTTAACAAAGCTTGAGGCCCACAATGCAATAACTTGACATGTTCATGTCTCAGAATTAATTTTGTAAGTGTGTGTTTTGAAGGTAATAAAACAGGATGTTTCTTTTGATATTTGTAATTTGAATTTTGCAATCTTCCACCAACTCTTATTAACCCAAATTCGTCGATAAACGGATTTAATCTTAATAAAGAACTCTTTGCATTAACAATTGAATTAATTTTTAAATCATGTATTTCCTGCTTAAATGATTCCCGTTGTGCTATTTTTACTAATAAAAAAAGCGCATTCTGCAATTCCTTTGTTTTTAGTAATCCTGATTCCCGTTCACTACTGTGTTTCCTTGCATTTGATATAAATCGATAACAATAAGCTACAACTCTTTGCAATTTTAACAAAGATGAATATTTTGTAAACAAATAAAATTCATTGATTACTGCATTAAGAACCTTGTATTCAGATCGTAATTCAAAGTCATATATATTTTTCTCATTGGAAACATTCCACTGAGGCCATTTATTAATATCTTTCATTAGAAAATTTGGCCCAAACCACCACAATGTTGTGCTTATTAATTTTTCAGCAGTTATTCCTCTGGAAATTAAATCAGCTGGGTTTTTAGAGGAATTAACATGTCTCCATTGGATGATTTCAGTCAAATTCTGAATTTCAGATACCCTATTTGCTACAAATGTTTTCCAATGATTTGATGGTGCATTTATCCAATGAAGGACAATTGTAGAATCACACCAATAATATTGATCATAAATTTCAAGTTGAATTGATTCTCGTACCCTTTTTGCTAAACGAGAAAGTAGAACTGCGCCACATAGTTCTAGTCTTGGTAATGTTGTATTTTTAAGCGGAGCTACTCTCGATTTCGCACATACTAATTTTACGTTTACTTCATTCACTGCATTTATTGTTCTAAGATAAATACATGCACCGTAAGCGGATTCCGATGCATCGCAAAATCCATGGAATTCGAATTTGACTGGATTTGAACATGTGATATGTCTCGGTATTTTGAGTTCATTTATTAACCCTAATTGCGATCTGAAATGAACCCACTCTGTGTAAATTGAATCTTGTACAGATTCGTCCCAAGAAGTTTTCAACTTCCATAATTTTTGCATAATTATTTTGGCGACTACTGTAATTGGACCTATTAAACCTAACGGATCGTAAATTTGTGCGATATTAGACAATATTGTTCTTTTTGTCACAACTTGATTATCTTTCATCGCGACTGAATACTGAAATGTATCTTGCTCAGAATTCCACAAAATTCCTAACGTTTTTTGTACTGATTTATCACAAACATGAAAAACTGTATTTACCGCCTCGCACTCTGAACTAATTACTTCTAAAACTGATTTGCTATTAGAAGTCCACTTGCGTAATTCAAATTGAGCTGATTTAAGAATTTCTACCACGTCTTTATGTATTTTAAGTACTTCATCAATTGTATTACCGCCAGTTAACAAATCGTCAACGTAAAAATCGTGTTTGATTATTGAACTCGCCTTTGGGGAATTAATTTCATTATCTAATGACAACTGACGCAAACATCTAGTAGCTAAATACGGTGCAGAAGCTGTTCCATACGTGACTGTATTTAACTGAAAACATTCTAGTGATTCTGATAAACTTTCACGCCACAAAATAAGTTGCAAATTTCGTTGTGATTCATGTATAAGTATCTGACGATACATTTTTGTTACATCTGCTGTGATTACAATTGCATGTTTACGAAATCTTATAAGTATTGAAAACAAATCATCTTGAACTGATGGACCAATTAGCTGAAGATCATTTAAAGAAACGCCTGATTTACTTTTACAGGAGCCATCAAATACGACGCGTAGTTTTGTTGTTAAACTATCATTACGAATAACAGCATGATGAGGAAAATAATAACATAATTGATCTTTTAATTGGGTTTCATTAATTTTAGTCATATGATTTAACATTTGATATTCTTTCATAAATTGAACATACTGATTTTTTAAATATGCGTTTTTATTCAGTTTCTTTTCAATTGCATAAAAACGTTTAAGTGCTATTTCTCTCGAATCTCCTAAAGTATTCAATTCTTTAATTGGCATTTTAACAATAAATCTGCCGTCAAAATTTCTAGTTGTATTTTTTATAAAATCATCTTCACATTTTTGTTGTTCATGTGAATAATTATTAATTGGTATATTACATTCATTCTCCAATTCCCAAAATTTTGCAATTTGATTTTGTAAATCAATATCTTGACTAATATTTGTTATTTTAGAAATGTTACATCGAATTGTGGATTGTGGTAATGATATCGGACCAGAAACTATCCAGCCAAATAACGTTTTTTGTAATATTGGATTATTTTTCCCTAAACTTATTTGTCCAACACACAATAATTCATAAAATACAGAAGCACCTAATAGCATGTCTATTTTATTTGTTTTATTAAAAGTAGGGTCTGCTAATTGGATATTTGCAGGTATGTTAAGATTAGAAACATCAAATGAAATTGATGGCAAATTACCAGTAATATCTGGTAACACTAGACATGTTATCATTTTATTAAATGCATTTTGGTTTGAATTTATTTTAATATGTATTTTATGTTTAATATCTGATTTAACATGATTTATACCAGTAATTGATACATTAGCTTGAGACATTGTTAAATGTAATTTATTACATAAGTCATATGTGACAAAATTAGATTGTGAACCTGTGTCCAATAATGCCCTACAAATATGTTGGTTGCCAAATTTATCATGGACATTGATAAGAGTCGTACCTAAAAGAGTCTGAACTGTCTTATTAGAAACTAAATTGGCTGAAGTTACCTGAGTTGGAATTGAGTTTTCATTATTATTTTCTGAGACACTAATCTTTTTATTTATGTGAAGTAACGTATTATGATTTTGACTGCATTTTTTACATTTTCCTGCAGTGCACACACTACTCATATGATTGCCTTTCAAACAATTCAAACATAAGTGTAAACGTTTCACTTCTTTGATTCTTGTAAGCGGTGTTAAATCTAAAAACTTTTCACAATGAAATAATCTATGATCACCGTTACAAAATAAACAATTCTTTGCAGCAGTTGACAAATGTGCTTTAGAATTTTGAAAATCTAATTTTTGAGTTTTGTTCTTCAGTAAGATTGGAGATGGAGTTTCGTATTTGTTGTTATATACCGTTTCTAACAATTCACACCTTTCTTTTAAAAATCGACTAAAATCATCTGAAGTGGGTAATTCTGAACCAGGTTTATATGATTCCCACTCCCGACGCGTAACTGAATCTAATTTAGAAGCGATTAAATAAATAATAAGAGCATCCCATGTATCGGTTGGTAAACCTAAACTTGTTAAACAGCGTAAATGTTTTGTGAATGTATCAAACATGTTTCGTAGTGCAGTGTGGGACTCCTTTGTTATTGGAGAAATATTAAATAACGCTTTGATATGACTATTTACTATAATCCGTTTGTTTTCAAATCTTTCGCGCAATAATTTCCAAGCAATTGAATAATTTGCCGATGAAACTTCAAGCGAATGAATTGTTTGTGCTGCTTCATTCTTTAAACAAGATTTTAAATAATGAAATTTTTGAATGTCATTAAGTAATTGATTGTTGTTTATTAAAGAATTAAAAGTATCATAAAACTCTTGCCAATGTGCATAACTTCCACAAAATAGAGGTAAATTAATTGTTGGTAGTTTAACTTGTGTTTTAAATAAATCAAAATTAGCATTTCCGTTATTTACATTGGAATTTGCTTTATCATTTTCTGGTTGTTCTTGAGCTACTGATCTAGATAAATTGATTATTTTATTTGACGCTGAAACTAATTCATAATATTGAATTTCAAATAATTCGCGCTCTTCAGCTTGTTGCAAATCATTGTCTGTAATTACCTCGATTTCTGATTGAACTTTATCAAATTGATTCCATAATTCATTCAACTTTAATAATCTTTCTTGCACTTGAATAACATCTATACCGTCTGGTTTACTTATGTAATTTTTAATTCTAGTAATTTGTGATTTTATTACACCGCGTTTTATAATTAAATCTTTACTTTCTGCCATTATAGAAATTAATTTTACAACGTGACTATGTTAACACAAAGTAAATAAATAGAGACAGAATATGAATATACTTAGACCGCTGATTGCCTCTTGAATTCGACTGCGTGATGACTGCTTCACTTCTTGTATGTGAAACGTATGCTGGGCTGAAGTCTGATGTGCCCCCAAATACGATCACAAATTCTTCTTTCTTATTTTCTAAGCTGGTGCATTAACTGGCTGCATGAGCTTCTTTCTTGATATTGATGTTTGTTTTGTAGACTTGAGTAATTAATTTTTCTCAACGTTTCGATGCGTTGCTTGAGTAGTTAATGATTTTTTGATTGAATTGCACTACGATGACTGTATATCCGGCTCGAAGGACCAATGTTTTATTGTAAACCACTGATGTGGAATTGAAACACTTAATTTTTACCTTTATGTCGGTTTTATTTTGATTATTTTTTCTGATTGTTTATAGCAACGTCATAACAATGTTTTTATAATATAAAACAACTGATGATACCAAGGAGCACCAGGAGGTTCCACTCAAAGGTAAAAAAATGGTACCGTCGTTGCCATGGTAATTATAACTGCGGCCACAACCGTTAGATGCCACCACATGTATTATTTATATAGATTTTTTAAATATTTATAATTATTTTATTCAAGACAATAAAAATCCAAGTCACATATGTCAGAAATAAAATATATTTTGAAAGAATTATTAGCAAATAAATACAACGCACAAATATACATTCGATTATTCATTTGCGTGATTCAATTTATATCAATGAATAATTTGACAATGTCATTCTATCCACAATTCATCTAACATTGATTTTCCATCATGCACCCATGCTAACTATTCAAAGAGAAAGGCATATATTTCTTGTCGCAACTCTGAAAAATATTGAAAATATAAATAATAATTATTCTATCGGATTTATTTGTACATTTGAAATAGCGACAAATTTACCTATGATCAAAATTAGTTAAGTTTAAAATTCCACTTAATCACGCAATGCTCTATGAATCTTTCAACTGAATCTTAAAAGGAAAATGATTGGCGGAAAAAAAGGTCTTCGTTTCATACTTAATAGATTATCAAAATTCGTATATATGACATATTTACTTCCCAGTTGATAGAAATCCACTGAAAATTAATATTCAATGACAATTACATACATAAATATCAATATTTGTAATTTAAGTACTTACAATATAGTACATCATTGAAATATTACTTCACATAACGATAAAATTCTAATTTTAAGAACTTTTCACTACAAACTTCTGTATG
The DNA here is from genome assembly GCA_963942605.1 of Poecilus cupreus. NCBI lineage: Eukaryota > Metazoa > Arthropoda > Insecta > Coleoptera > Carabidae > Poecilus > Poecilus cupreus. The sequence continues at coordinate 10,693 of CAWWDY010000201.1, read as the reverse complement.
TGGAAAAATTGTGACAGATGTGACAGATTTTGACAATTGTCTTAAATAAATCGTAGCCTACGTTAATATTTTATACGCAAATATAAATGCGGCCAGATCCGGCAGATGGCTCGCGCAACGCGAACCTAATTTTTCCATGCAAGTGAAATCTCCTGGTGCTCCTTGGATGATACATAACAACATAAAAATATATGATAAGTGACAGTCATAGTGACAGTGACAGTTATAATGACAGTGACAATTATAATGACAGTGACAATTATAATAACAGTGACAATTATAGTGACAGGCTTATACAAATGCTTGAACACCCTGTAATTGGGCATTTGCCTGTAGGGTATAGTACTAAATAATAATAATAATAATAATAATAATAATAAACTGTCATATTCATGTATATGTCGTGTGTAATGGCTTATGTTTGCAAAATCAAGATAAAATAGCTGTTTTCAGCTTGCAAAACCATACAAAATGCTGTTTTCATGTATTTAAACTCTCATATTCATGTTTCTGTCGTGTATAATGGTTAATGTTGGTGAAATCAAGATAAAACTGCAGTTTTAAGCATTCAAAAGCATACAAAACACCGTTTTCAAGTATTTAAACTGCCATATTCATGTATATGTCGTGTATAATAGCTTATGTTTGCAAAACCAAGATATAATAGCTGTTCTCAGCTTGCAAAAACATACAAAATGCAGTTTTCAAGTATTTAAACTGTCATATTCATGTTTCTGTCGTGTATAATGGCTAATGTTGGTGATATCAAGATAGAACTGCTGTTTCAAGCATTCAAAAGCATACAAAACACCGTTTTCAAGTATTTTAACTGTCATATTCATGTATATATCGTGTGTAATGGCTCATGTTCGCAAAATCAAAATAAAATAGCTGTTCTCAGCTTGCAAACACGTACAAAATGCTGTTTTCAAGTATTTAAAACTGTCATATTCATGTTTTTGTCGTGTATAATGGCTAATGTTGGTGAAATCAAGATAAAACTGCGGTTTTAAGCATTCAAAAGCATACAAAACACCGTTTTCAAGTATTTAAACTGTCATATTCATGTTTCTGTCGTGTATAATGGCTAATGTTGGAGAAATCAAGATAAAACTGCTGTTTTAAGCATTCGAAAGAATACAAAACACCGTTTTCAATTATTTAAACTGTCATATTCATGAATATATCGTGTGTAATGGCTTATGTTTGCAAAATCAAGATAAGAAAGCTGTTCTCAGCTTGCAAACACATACAAAATGCTATTTTCAAGTATTTAAACAGTCATATTCTTGTTTCTGTCGTGTATAATGGCTAATGTTTGTGAAATCAAGATAAAACTGCTGTTTTAAGCATTCAAAAGCATACAAACACCGTTTTCAAGTATTTAAACTGTCATATTCATGTTTCTGTCGTGTATAATGGCTAATGTTGGAGAAATCAAGATAAAACTGCTGTTTTAAGCATTCGAAAGAATACAAAACACCGTTTTCAATTATTTAAACTGTCATATTCATGAATATATCGTGTGTAATGGCTTATGTTTGCAAAATCAAGATAAGAAAGCTGTTCTCAGCTTGCAAACACATACAAAATGCTATTTTCAAGTATTTAAACAGTCATATTCTTGTTTCTGTCGTGTATAATGGCTAATGTTTGTGAAATCAAGATAAAACTGCTGTTTTAAGCATTCAAAAGCATACAAACACCGTTTTCAAGTATTTAAACTGTCATATTCAGGTTGCTGTCGTGTATAATGGCTAATGTTGGTAAAATCAAGATAAATCTGCTGTTTTAAGCATTCAAAAGCATACAAAACACCGTTTTCAAGTATTTAAACTGTCACATTCATGTATATGTCGTGTGTAATGGCTTATGTTTGCAAAATCAAGATAAAATAGCTGTTCTCAGCTTGCAAAAACATACAAAATGCTGTTTTCAAGTATTTAAACTGTCATATTCATGTTTCTGTCGTGTATAATGGCTAATGTTGTTGAAATCAAGATAAAACTGCTGTTTTAGCATTCAAAAGCATACAAAACACCGTTTTCAAGTATTTAAACTGTCATATTCATGTATATGTCGTGTGAAATGGCTTATGTTTGCAAAATCAAGATAAAATAGCTGTTTTTAGCTTGCAAAAACATACAAAATGCTGTTTTTAAGTATTTAAACTGTCATCTTTATGTTTCTGTCGTGTATAATGGCTAATGTTGGTGAAATCAAGATAAAACTGCTGTTTTAAGCATTCTAAAGCATTCAAAACACCGTTTTCAAGTAATTAAACTGTCATATTCATGTATATGTCGTGTGTAATGGCTTATGTTTGCAAAATTAAGATAAAATAGCTGTTCTCAGCTTGCAAAAACATACATAATGCTGTTTTCAAGTAATTATTCTGTCATATTCATGTTTCTGTCGTGTATAATGGCTAATGTTGTTGAAATCAAGATAAAACTGCTGTTTTAAGCATTCAAAAGCATAAAAAACACCGTTTTCAAGTATTTAAACAGTCATATTCAAGTATATGTCGTGTGTAATGGCTTATTTTTGCAAAATCAATATAAAATAGCTGTTTTCAGCTTGCAAAACCATAAAAAATGCTGTTTTTAAGTATTTAAACTGTCATATTCATGTTTCTGTCGTGTATAATGGCTAATGTTGGTGAAATCAAGATAAAACTGCTGTTTTAAGCATTCGAAAGCATACAAAACACCGTTTTCAAGTATTTAAACTGTCATATTCATGAATATGCCGTGTGTAATGGCTTATGTTTGCAAAATCAAGATAAAATAGCTGTTCTCAGCTTGCAAAAACATACAAAATGCAGTTTTCAAGTATTTAACTGTCATATTCATGTTTCTGTCGTGTATAATGGCTAATGTTGGTGAAATCAAGATAGAACTGCTGTTTCAATCATTCAAAAGCATACAAAACACCGTTTTCAAGTATCTTAACTGTCATATTCATGTATATGTCGTGTGTAATGGCTCATGTTCGCAAAATCAAAATAAAATAGTTGTTCTCAGCTTGCAAACACGTACAAAATGCTGTTTTCAAGTATTTAAACTGTCATATTCATGTTTCTGTCGTGTATAATGGCTAATGTTGGTGAAATCAAGATAAAACTGCTGTTTTAAGCATTCGAAAGCATACAAAACACCGTTTTCAAGTATTTATACTGTCATATTCATGAATATGCCGTGTCTAATGGCTTATGTTTGCAAAATCAAGATAAAAAAGCTGTTCTCAGCTTGCAAACACATACAAAATGCTGTTTTCAAGTATGTAAACTGTCATATTCATGTTTCTGTCGTCTATAATGGATAATGTTGGTGAAATCAAGATAAAACTGCTGTTTTAAGCATTCAAAAGCATACAAAACACCGTTTTCAAGTATTTAAACTGTTATATTCTTGTATATGTTGTGTGTAATGGCTTTTGTTTGCAAAATCAAGATAAAATAGCTGTTCTTAGCTTGCAAGAACATACAAAATGCTGTTTTCAAGTATTTAAACTGCCATATTCATGTTTCTGTCGTATATAATGGATAATGTTGGTGAAATCAAGATAAAACTGCTGTTTTAAGCATTCAAAAGCATACAAAACACCGTTTTCAAGTATTTAAACTGTCATATTCATGTTTCTGTCGTGTATAATGGCTAATGTTGGTTAAATCAAGATAAAACTGCTGTTTTAAGCATTCAAAAGCATACAAAACACCGTTTTCAAGCATTTAAACTGTCATATTCATGTTTTTGTCGTGTATAATGGCTAATGTTGCTGAAATCAAGATAAAACTGCTATTTTAAGCATTCAAAAGCATACAAAATGCTGTTTTCAAGTATTTAAACTGTCATATTCATGTTTCTGTCGTGTATAATTGCTAATTTTTGTGAAATCAAGATAAAACTGCTGTTTTAAGCATTCAAAAGCATTCAAAACACAGTTTTCAAGTATTTAAACTGTCATATTCATGTATATATCGTGTGTAATGGCTTTTGTTTGCAAAATCAAAATAAAATAGCTGTTCTCAGCTTGCAAAAACATAAAAAATTCTGTTTTCAAGTATTTAAACTGTCATATTCATGTTTCTGTCGTCTATAATGGATAATGTTGGTGAAATCAAGATAAAACTGCTGTTTTAAGCATTCAAAAGCATACAAAACACCGTTTTCAAGTATTTAAACTGTCATATTCATGTATATGTCTTGTGTAATGGCTTATGTTTGCAAAATCAAGATAAAATAGCTGTTCTCAGCTTGCAAAAACATACAAAATGCTGTTTTCAAGTATTTAAACTGTCATATTCATGTTTCTGTCGTGTATAATAACTAATGTTGGTGAAATCAAGATAAAACTGCTATTTTAAGCATTCAAAAGCATACAAAATGCTGTTTTCAAGTATTTAAACTGTCATATTCATGTTTCTGTCGTGTATAATGGCTAATTTTTGTGAAATCAAAATAAAACTGCTGTTTTAAGCATTCAAAAGCATACAAAACACCGTTTTCAAGTATTTAAACTGTCATATTCATGTATATGTCGTGTGTAATGGCTTTTGTTTGCAAAATCAAGATAAAATAGCTGTTCTCAGCTTGCAAGAACATACAAAATGCTGTTTTCAAGTATTTAAACTGCCATATTCATGTTTCTGTCGTGTATAATGGATAATGTTGGTGAAATCAAGATAAAACTGCTGTTTTAAGCATTCAAAAGCATACAAAACACCGTTTTCAAGCATTTAAACTGTCATATTCATGTTTTTGTCGTGTATAATAACTAATGTTGCTGAAATCAAGATAAAACTGCTATTTTAAGCATTCAAAAGCATACAAAATGCTGTTTTCAAGTATTTAAACTGTCATATTCATGTTTCTGTCGTGTATAATTGCTAATTTTTGTGAAATCAAAATAAAACTGCTGTTTTAAGCATTCAAAAGCATAAAAAACACCGTTTTCAAGTATTTAAACTGTTATATTCTTGTATATGTCGTGTCTAATGGCTTATGTTTGCAAAATCAAGATAAAAAAGCTGTTCTCAGCTTGCGAACATACAAAATTCTGTTTTCAAGTATTTAAACTGTCATATTCATGTTTCTGTCGTGTATAATTGCTAATTTTTGTGAAATCAAAATAAAACTGCTGTTTTAAGCATTCAAAAGCATAAAAAACACCGTTTTCAAGTATTTAAACTGTTATATTCATGTATATGTCGTGTGTAATGGCTTATGTTTGCAAAATCAAGATAAAATAGCTGTTTTCAGCTTGCAAAACCATACAAAATGATGTTTTCATGTATTTAAACTCTCATATTCATGTTTCTGTCGTGTATAATGGTTAATGTTGGTGAAATCAAGATAAAACTGCAGTTTTAAGCATTCAAAAGCATACAAAACACCGTTTTCAAGTATTTAAACTGCCATATTCATGTATATGTCGTGTATAATGGCTTATGTTTGCAAAACCAAGATATAATAGCTGTTCTCAGCTTGCAAAAACATACAAAATGCAGTTTTCAAGTATTTAAACTGTCATATTCATGTTTCTGTCGTGTATAATGGCTAATGTTGGTGATATCAAGATAGAACTGCTGTTTCAAGCATTCAAAAGCATACAAAACACCGTTTTCAAGTATTTTAACTGTCATATTCATGTATATGTCGTGTGTAATGGCTCATGTTCGCAAAATCAAAATAAAATAGCTGTTCTCAGCTTGCAAACACGTACAAAATGCTGTTTCAAGTATTTAAAACTGTCATATTCATGTTTTTGTCGTGTATAATGGCTAATGTTGGTGAAATCAAGATAAAACTGCGGTTTTAAGCATTCAAAAGCATACAAAACACCGTTTTCAAGTATTTAAACTGTCATATTCATGTTTCTGTCGTGTATAATGGCTAATGTTGGTGAAATCAAGATAAAACTGCTGTTTTAAGCATTCGAAAGAATACAAAACACCGTTTTCAATTATTTAAACTGTCATATTCATGAATATATCGTGTGTAATGGCTTATGTTTGCAAAATCAAGATAAGAAAGCTGTTCTCAGCTTGCAAACACATACAAAATGCTATTTTCAAGTATTTAAACAGTCATATTCTTGTTTCTGTCGTGTATAATGGCTAATGTTTGTGAAATCAAGATAAAACTGCTGTTTTAAGCATTCAAAAGCATACAAACACCGTTTTCAAGTATTTAAACTGTCATATTCAGGTTGCTGTCGTGTATAATGGCTAATGTTGGTGAAAACAAGATAAAACTGCTGTTTTAAGCATTCAAAAGCATACAAAACACCGTTTTCAAGTATTTAAACTGTCATATTCATGTATATGTCGTGTGTAATGGCTTAAGTTTGCAAAATCAAGATAAAAAAGCTGTTCTCAACTTGCAAACACATACAAAATGCTGTTTTCAAGTATTTAAACTGTCATATTCATGTTTCTGTCGTGTATTATGGCTAATGTTGTTGAAATCAAGATAAAACTGCTGTTTTAAGCATTCAAAAGCATAAAAAACACCGTTTTCAAGTATTTAAACAGTCATATTCAAGTATATGTCGTGTGTAATGGCTTATTTTTGCAAAATCAATATAAAATAGCTGTTTTCAGCTTGCAAAACCATAAAAAATGCTGTTTTTAAGTATTTAAACTGTCATATTCATGTTTCTGTCGTGTATAATGGCTAATGTTGGTGAAATCATGATAAAACTGCTGTTTTAAGCATTCGAAAGCATACAAATCACCGTTTTCAAGTATTTAAACTGTCATATTCATGAACATGCCGTGTGTAATGGCTTATGTTTGCAAAATCAAGATAAAATAGCTGTTCTCAGCTTGCAAAAACATACAAAATGCTGTTTTCAAGTATTTAAACTGTCATATTCATGTTTCTGTCGTGTATAATGGCCAATGTTGGTGAAATCAAGATAAAACTGCTGTTTTAAGCATCCAATAGCATACAAAACACCGTTTTCAAGTATTCAAACTGTCATATTCATGTATATGTCGTATGTAATGGCTTATGTTTGCAAAATCAAGATAAAATATCTGTTTTCAGCATGCAAAAACATACAAAATGCTGCTTTCAAGTATTTAAACAGTCATATTCATGCTTCTGTCGTGTATAATTGCTAATGTTGGTGAAATCAAGATAAAACTGCTGTTTTAAGCATTCAAAAGCATACAAAACACTATTTTTAAGTATTTAAACAGTCATATTCATGTATATGTCGTGTGTAATGGCTTATGTTTACAAAATCAAGATAAAATAGCTGTTTTTAGCTTGTAAAAACATAGAAAATGCGGTTTTCAAGTATTTAAACTGTCATATTCATGTTTCTGTCGTGTATAATGGCTAATGTTGGTGAAATTAAGATAAAACTGCAGTTTTAAGCATTCAAGAGCATACAAAACATCGTTTTCAAGTATTTAAACTGCCATATTCATGTATATGTCGTGTGTGATGGCTTATGTTTGCAAAATCAAGATATAATAGCTGTTTTTAGCTTGCAAAAACATACAAAATCCAGTTTTCAAGTATTTAAACTGTCATATTCATGTTTCTGTCGTGTATAATGGCTAATGTTGGTAAAATCAAGACAAAACTGCTGTTTTAAGCATTCAAAAGCATACAAAACACCGTTTTCAAGTATTTAAACTGTCATATTCATGTTTCTGTCGTGTATAATGGCTAATGTTGGTGAAATCAAGATAAAACTGCTGTTTCAAGCATTCAAAAGCATACAAAACACCGTTTTCAAGTATTTAAACTGTCATATTCATGTATATGTCGTGTGTAATGGCTTATGTTTGCAAAATCAAGATAAAAAAGCTGTTCTCAACTTGCAAACACATACAAAATGCTGTTTTCAAGTATTTAAACTGTCATATTCATGTTTCTGTCGTGTATAATGGCTAATGTTGGTGAAATCAAGATAAAACTTCTGTTTTAAGCATTCAAAAGCATACAAAACACCGTTTTCAAGTATTTAAACTGTCATATTTATGTTTTTGTCGTGTATAATGGCTAATGTTGGTGAAATCAAGACAAAACTGCTGTTTTAAGCATTCAAAAGCATACAAAACACCGTTTTCAAGTATTTAAACTGTCATATTCATGTTTCTGTCGTGTATAATGGCTAATGTTGGTGAAATCAAGATAAAACTGCTGTTTCAAGCATTCAAAAGCATACAAAACACCGTTTTCAAGTATTTAAACTGTCATATTCATGTATATGTCGTGTGTAATGGCTTATGTTTGCAAAATCAAGATAAAAAAGCTGTTCTCAACTTGCAAACACATACAAAATGCTGTTTTCAAGTATTTAAACTGTCATATTCATGTTTCTGTCGTGTATAATGGCTAATGTTGGTGAAATCAAGATAAAACTTCTGTTTTAAGCATTCAAAAGCATACTAAACACCGTTTTCAAGTATTTAAACTGTCACATTCATGTATATGTCGTGTGTAATGGCTTATGTTTGCAAAATCAAGATAAAATAGCTGTTCTCAGCTTGCAAAAACATACAAAATGCTGTTTTCAAGTATTTAAACTGTCATATTCATGTTTCTGTCGTGTATAATGGCTAATGTTGTTGAAATTAAGATAAAACTGCTGTTTTAGCATTCAAAAGCATACAAAACACCGTTTTCAAGTATTTAAACTGTCATATTCATGTATATGTCGTGTGTAATGGCTTATGTTTGCAAAATCAATATAAAATAGCTGTTTTTAGCTTGCAAAAACATACAAAATGCTGTTTTTAAGTATTTAAACTGTCATCTTCATGTTTCTGTCGTGTATAATGGCTAATGTTGGTGAAATCAAGATAAAACTGCTGTTTTAAGCATTCAAAAGCATACAAAACACCATTTTCAAGTATATAAATTGTCACATTCATGTACATGTCGTGTGTAATGGCTTATGTTTGCAAAATCAAGATAAAATAGCTGTTCTCAGATTGCAAAAACATACAAAATGCTGTTTTTAAGTTTCTAAACTGTGATAATTATGTTCCTGTCGTGTATAATGGCTAATGTTGGTAAAATCAAAATAAAACTACTGTTTTAAGCATGCAAAAGCATACAAAACACCGTTTTCAAGTATTTAAACTGTCACATTCATGTATATGTCGTGTGTAATGGCTTTTGTTTGCAAAATCAAGATAAAATAGCTGTTCTCAGTTTGCAAAAACATACAAAATGCAGTTTTCAAGTATTTAAACTGTCATATTCATGTTTCTGTCGTGTATAATGGCTAATGTTGGTGGAACCAAGATAAAACTGCTGTATTAAGCATTCAAAAGCATACAAAACACCGCTTTCAAGTATTTAAAATGTCATATTCATGTTTCTGTCGTGTATAAAGGCTAATGTTGGTGAAATCAAGATAAAACTGCTGTTTTAAGCATTCAAAAGCATACAAAACACCGTTTTCAAGTATTTAAACTGTCATATTCATGTTTCTGTCGTGTATAATGGCTAATGTTGGTGAAATCAAGATAAAACTTCTGTTTTAAGCATTCAAAAGCATACAAAACACCGTTTTCAAGTATTTAAACTGTCATATTTATGTTTTTGTCGTGTATAATGGCTAATGTTGGTGAAATCAAGACAAAACTGCTGTTTTAAGCATTCAAAAGCATACAAAACACCGTTTTCAAGTATTTAAACTGTCATATTCATGTTTCTGTCGTGTATAATGGCTAATGTTGGTGAAATCAAGATAAAACTGCTGTTTCAAGCATTCAAAAGCATACAAAACACCGTTTTCAAGTATTTAAACTGTCATATTCATGTATATGTCGTGTGTAATGGCTTATGTTTGCAAAATCAAGATAAAAAAGCTGTTCTCAACTTGCAAACACATACAAAATGCTGTTTTCAAGTATTTAAACTGTCATATTCATGTTTCTGTCGTGTATAATGGCTAATGTTGGTGAAATCAAGATAAAACTTCTGTTTTAAGCATTCAAAAGCATACTTAACACCGTTTTTAAGTATTTAAACTGTCACATTCATGTATATGTCGTGTGTAATGGCTTATGTTTGCAAAATCAAGATAAAATAGCTGTTCTCAGCTTGCAAAAACATACAAAATGCTGTTTTCAAGTATTTAAACTGTCATATTCATGTTTCTGTCGTGTATAATGGCTAATGTTGTTGAAATTAAGATAAAACTGCTGTTTTAGCATTCAAAAGCATACAAAACACCGTTTTCAAGTATTTAAACTGTCATATTCATGTATATGTCGTGTGTAATGGCTTATGTTTGCAAAATCAATATAAAATAGCTGTTTTTAGCTTGCAAAAACATACAAAATGCTGTTTTTAAGTATTTAAACTGTCATCTTCATGTTTCTGTCGTGTATAATGGCTAATGTTGGTGAAATCAAGATAAAACTGCTGTTTTAAGCATTCAAAAGCATACAAAACACCATTTTCAAGTATATAAATTGTCACATTCATGTACATGTCGTGTGTAATGGCTTATGTTTGCAAAATCAAGATAAAATAGCTGTTCTCAGATTGCAAAAACATACAAAATGCTGTTTTTAAGTTTCTAAACTGTGATATTTATGTTCCTGTCGTGTATAATGGCTAATGTTGGTAAAATCAAAATAAAACTACTGTTTTAAGCATGCAAAAGCATACAAAACACCGTTTTCAAGTATTTAAACTGTCACATTCATGTA
>CAWWDY010000200.1:0-38098 GCA_963942605.1 Poecilus cupreus | reverse complement strand
TTGAATAGTTCAAAACAGCGTTTTTCTTTGTTTTTGCAAGTTTAAAACAGCAATTTTATCGTCATTTCTCATAAATCGCCGTTTCGCACGAAAGAAACATGAATTTGTCAGTTTGAATAGTTCAAAACAGTTTTTTCCATGTTTTTGCAAGTTTAAAACAGCAATTTTATCGTCATTTCTCATAAATCGCCGTTTCGCACGAAAGAAACCTGAATTTGTCAGTTTGAATAATTAAAAACAGCGTTTTTCTATGTTTTTGCAAGTTTAAAACAGCAATTTTATCGTCATTTCTAATAAATCGCCGTTTCGCACGAAAGAAACATGAATTTATCAGTTTGAATAGTTGAAAACAGCGTTTTTCTATGTTTTTGCAAGTTTAAAACAGCAATTTTATTGTCATTTCTCATAATCGCCGTTTCGCACGAAAGAAACATGAATTTGTCAGTTTGAATAGCTCGAAACAGCGTTTTTCTATGTTTTTGCAAGTTCAAAACAGCAATTTTATCGTCATTTCTCATAAATCGCCGTTTCACACGAAAGAAACATGAATTTGTCAGTTTGAATAGTTCAAAACAGCGTTTTTCTTTGTTTTTGCAAGTTTAAAAACAGCAATTTTATCGTCATTTCTCATAAATCGCCGTTTCGCACGAAAGAAACATGAATTTATCAGTTTGAATAGTTAAAAACAGCGTTTTTCTATGTTTTTGCAAGTTTAAAACAGCAATTTTATCGTCATTTCTCATAAATCGCCGTTTCGCACGAAAGAAACATGAATTTGTCAGTTTGAATAGTTTAAAACAGCGTTTTTCTATGTTTTTGCAAGTTTAAAACAGCAATTTTATCGTAATTTCTCATAAATCGCCGTTTCGCACGGAAGAAACATGAATTTGTCAGTTTGAATAGTTGAAAACAGCGTTTTTCAATGTTTTGGCAAGTTTAAAACAGCAATTTTATGGTGATTTCACAAAAATCCACCGTTTCGAACGTAAGAAACATGAATTTATCAGTTTGAATAGTTGAAAACAGCGTTTTTCTATGTTGTTGCAAGTTTAAAACAGCAATTTTATCGTCATTTCTAATAAATCGCCGTTTCGCACGAAAGAAACATGAATTTGTCAGTTTGAATAGTTGAAAACAGCGTTTTTCTATGTTTTTGGCAAGTTTAAAACAGCAATTTTATCGTCATTTCTCATAAATCGCCGTTTCACACGAAAGAAACATGAATTTGTCAGTTTGAATAGTTCAAAACAGCGTTTTTCTATGTTTTTGCAAGTTTAAAACAGCAATTTTATCGTCATTTCTAATAAATCGCCGTTTCGCACGAAAGAAACATGAATTTGTCAGTTTGAATAGTTGAAAACAGCGTTTTTCTATGTTTTTGCAAGTTTAAAACAGCAATTTTATCGTCATTTCTCATAAATCGCCGTTTCGCACGAAAGAAACATGATTTGTCAGTTTGAATAGTTCAAAACAGTTTTTTCCATGTTTTTGCAAGTTTAAAACAGCAATTTTATCGTCATTTCTCATAAATCACCGTTTCGCACGAAAGAAACCTGAATTTGTCAGTTTGAATAATTAAAAACAGCGTTTTTCTATGTTTTTGCAAGTTTAAAACAGCAATTTTATCGTCATTTCTAATAAATCGCCGTTTCGCACGAAAGAAACATGAATTTATCAGTTTGAATAGTTGAAAACAGCGTTTTTCTATGTTTTGCAAGTTTAAAACAGCAATTTTATCGTCATTTCTCATAAATCGCCGTTTCGCACGAAAGAAACATGAATTTGTCAGTTTGAATAGCTCGAAACAGCGTTTTTCTATGTTTTTGCAAGTTCAAAACAGCAATTTTATCGTCATTTCTCATAAATCGCCGTTTCACACGAAAGAAACATGAATTTGTCAGTTTGAATAGTTCAAAACAGCGTTTTTCTTTGTTTTTGCAAGTTTAAAACAGCAATTTTATCGTCATTTCTCATAAATCGCCGTTTCACACGAAAGAAACATGAATTTGTCAGTTTGAATAGTTCAAAACAGCGTTTTTCTTTGTTTTTGCAAGTTTAAAACAGCAATTTTATCGTCATTTCTCATAAATCGCCGTTTCGCACGAAAGAAACATGAATTTATCAGTTTGAATAGTTGAAAACTGCGTTTTTTTTATGTTTTTGCAAGTTTAAAACAGCAATTTTATCGCCATTTCTCATTAATCGCCGTTTCGCACGAATGAAACATGAATTTGTCAGTTTGAATAGCTCGAAACAGCGTTTTTCTATGTTTTTGCAAGTTCAAAACAGCAATTTTATCGTCATTTCTCATAAATCGCCGTTTCACACGAAAGAAACATGAATTTGTCAGTTTGAATAGTTCAAAACAGCGTTTTTCTTTGTTTTTGCAAGTTTAAAACAGCAATTTTATCGTCATTTCTCATAAATCGCCGTTTCGCACGAAAGAAACATGAATTTATCAGTTTGAATAGTTAAAAACAGCGTTTTTCTATGTTTTTGCAAGTTTAAAACAGCAATTTTATCGTGATTTCACAAAAATCCACCGTTTCGAACGTAAGAAACATGAATTTATCAGTTTGAATAGTTGAAAACAGCGTTTTTCTATGTTTTTGCAAGTTTAAAACAGCAATTTTATCGTCATTTTTCATAAATCGCCGTTTCGCACGAAAGAAACATGAATTTGTCAGTTTGAATAGTTCAAAACAGCGTTTTTCTATGTTTTTGCAAGTTTAAAACTGCAATTTTATCGTCATTTCTCATAAATCGCCGTTTCGCACGAAAGAAACATGAATTTGTCAGTTTGAATAGTTGAAAACAGCGTTTTTCTATGTTTTTGCAAGTTTAAAACAGCAATTTTATCGTCATTTCTCATAAATCGCCGTTTCACACGAAAGAAACATGAATTTGTCAGTTTGAATAGTTCAAAACAGCGTTTTTCTTTGTTTTTGCAAGTTTAAAACAGCAATTTTATCGTCATTTCTCATAAATCGCCGTTTCACACGAAAGAAACATGAATTTGTCAGTTTGAATAGTTCAAAACAGCGTTTTTCTTTGTTTTTGCAAGTTTAAAACAGCAATTTTATCGTCATTTCTCATAAATCGCCGTTTCGCACGAAAGAAACATGAATTTATCAGTTTGAATAGTTGAAAACTGCGTTTTTTTTTATGTTTTTGCAAGTTTAAAACAGCAATTTTATCGCCATTTCTCATTAATCGCCGTTTCGCACGAATGAAACATGAATTTGTCAGTTTGAATAGCTCGAAACAGCGTTTTTCTATGTTTTTGCAAGTTCAAAACAGCAATTTTATCGTCATTTCTCATAAATCGCCGTTTCACACGAAAGAAACATGAATTTGTCAGTTTGAATAGTTCAAAACAGCGTTTTTCTTTGTTTTTGCAAGTTTAAAACAGCAATTTTATCGTCATTTCTCATAAATCGCCGTTTCGCACGAAAGAAACATAAATTTATCAGTTTGAATAGTTAAAAACAGCGTTTTTCTATGTTTTTGCAAGTTTAAAACAGCAATTTTATCGTCATTTCTCATAAATCGCCGTTTCGCACGAAAGAAACATGAATTTGTCAGTTTGAATAGTTCAAAACAGCGTTTTTCTATGTTTTTGCAAGTTTAAAACAGCAATTTTATCGTCATTTCTCATAAATCGCCGTTTCGCACGGAAGAAACATGAATTTGTCAGTTTGAATAGTTGAAAACAGCGTTTTTCAATGTTTTTGCAAGTTTAAAACAGCAATTTTATCGTGATTTCACAAAAATCCACCGTTTCGAACGTAAGAAACATGAATTTATCAGTTTGAATAGTTGAAAACAGCGTTTTTCTATGTTTTTGCAAGTTTAAAACAGCAATTTTATCGTCATTTCTCATAAATCGCCGTTTCGCACGAAAAAAACATGAATTTGTCAGTTTGAATAGTTCAAAACAGCGTTTTTCTATGTTTTTGCAAGTTTAAAACAGCAATTTTATCGTCATTTCTCATAAATCGCCGTTTCACACGAAAGAAACATGAATTTGTCAGTTTGAATAGTTCAAAACAGCGTTTTTCTATGTTTTTGCAAGTTTAAAACAGCAATTTTATCGTCATTTCTCATAAATCGCCGTTTCGCACGGAAGAAACATGAATTTATCAGTTTGAATAGTTGAAAACAGCGTTTTTCTATGTTTTTGCAAGTTTAAAACAGCAATTTTATTGTAATTTCTCATAAATCGCCGTTTCGCACGAAAGAAACATGAATTTGTCAGTTTGAATAGTTGAAAATAGCGTTTTTCAATGTTTTTGCAAGTTTAAAACAGCAATTTTATCGTGATTTCACAAAAATCCACCGTTAGGGACGTAAGAAACATGAATTTATCAGTTTGAATAGTTGAAAACTGCGTTTTTCTATGTTTTTGCAAGTTTAAAACAGCAATTTTATCGCCATTTCTCATAAATCGCCGTTTCGCACGAATGAAACATGAATTTGTCAGTTTGAATAGTTCAAAACAGAGTTTTTCTATGTTTTTGCAAGTTAAAAACAGCAATTTTATCGTCATTTCTCATAAATCGCCGTTTCACACGAAAGAAACATGAATTTGTCAGTTTGAATAGTTCAAAACAGCGTTTTTCTATGTTTTTGCAAGTTTAAAACAGCAATTTTATCGTCATTTCTCATAAATCGCCGTTTCGCACGAAAGAAACATGAATTTATCAGTTTGAATAGTTGAAAACAGCGTTTTTCTATGTTTTTGCAAGTTTAAAACAGCAATTTTATCGTCATTTCTCACAAATCGCCGTTTCGCACGAAAGAAACATGAATTTGTCAGTTTGAATAGTTCAAAACAGCGTTTTTCTATGTTTTTGCAAGTTTAAAACAGCAATTTGTTACACTTTACCTGGGTAGAAGCGCACAAACAAATCCTCGGCTAGCGATGGACAATTCGGTTGAAGTGTTGGTGGGTCCGGTTCTATTAGAGAAGAAAGAAATGAAGGAAGAGAGAAAATGGGCGCCACCAAATTGAAAACAAATACGACATACAAATATAAATTTGGTATATATTCTAGGCGAAAGTTTAGACAGGTTGTACAAATGATACAAATTGAAGTAAACCAAATCTGACTTGAACTTACTCTAGTTTGGCAGGTGCAACTAAGGTGTGGAATGTTTACAATATGATTTCCGACGCTGATAGCTAGCTGAGTTCTTCTGCGAGGAACGTCAGGGTTAGCGGAGCGGTCTAACAAAGCCGGCGGCGTTGCGATGTCGGAGAACTGACCTCGTGTCCCTGGAAGGATGGTGCGTTGATGTGCCAAGGTAAAAGATGGCCTATTGAACCAATTCGCAGTACTTCTTGGGCTGTACGACTTCCGAGAACGGGCCAGGACGACTATAGCTGTAGCCGCTCTTGTGGCTGAGTTAAATGGTTCAGATGTCCGCAGTGTCAAACCAAGCTCTACGCTGCCCTGTACGCTCTCGCCTAGAGTCCCTGCGTCGGCGTAACAGCTAGAGAACAAAAAAAACAAGCGACAGAAAACCAAACCACCAAAATAATATAAAAATACAAGAGTAGTTACAAGCAGATGGCAAATTACAAAGATCGTTACAATATTTTACTAATATCAAAAAGTTATACAAATCAAACTGAATTTACGCTGAGCGATAGGATAGGAAAGGAAAGAAAAGAAGTTAGTAAAAGTGATGCGATGTATGATGTTAGAAAGTGCGCTGACGAACTATGAGGTACAAAAAATAATCGAAAGATTATTTACTTTAACAAGTCAGTAAGATCTGAAACTGAATTCATCAACCATACGTAAAGTTACTCAAATAACCAAACTCTCAAAACGTAGGCTGAACAACCACTTAAAAATAATATCACAAAGTTCAAAATGAACTACAAAAAAATATCAGTTTCAGAAATACAAAATGGCTACAAGGAGCAAATATTAACTTGAATAAAGCTGAAGGTACTGGTTCAGGAGATCGTCGCGTCTGCACAGGCACTCTCACAGTCTCTCACTTTCAAACGGGGCGAGAAGGGAAAGGGGAATTGGAAACTCGAGTTATTTAATTATTATGAATATGCAGAATTACTAGCAAGTGATAAATTTCAAAAATTATAGGGCAACAACAAAAAATGGGATACAAACGCACTGCGGCGTGTTCCATAAATCCTTAACCTAAGTTTATGCAGAATTACGTATAAAATGCGAAGTTTCAAAAATTGATCGTGGAGTGGCCTCAGCTCACAACCACTTAGGGGTACCAAAAAAAAGGGTAGGCTCGAATAATAAATAACCGCTCTAGGGTGAGACTAGAAAGTCAACACCCCAAGAGAATCAACAAAAAGGTGCTGCTTGTGTAGTAGACCATTGAACGAAATATAAAATAATAAGATCGAAATAAACAACAAAGTAGTTTCGTTTACTTACGTGAGGTTGAAATGTAAAAAAATAAGCAAAACCAGTAATGGAAACACGTGTTAAGCGTAACTCGCAAAACACACAACCTCTCCGTAACGTAGCTACGCCACAAGAGAGAGATTTGACCGGCGGATGTTGGCACGCGCGAGGTTTCGCGTGGTCAAAAGAGCAACTAAAAAAACAGGGCTTGCCAAAATGTCTTGTTGCAGGGCTTCACTAAAATTAAAACTGCAACACTGTATGCTTTTGCATTCTGAAAACAACAATTTTATCATGATTTCACCAACAATAGCCACGACAGAAACATTAATATGACAGTTTAAATACTTGAATACAGCATTTTGTTTGTTTTCGTAAGCTGAAAACAGCTATTTTATCTTGATTTTGCAAACATAAGCTACTACACACGACATATACATAAATATGACAGTTTAAATACTTAAAAACAGTGTTTTGTATGCTTTTGCATGCTTAAAACAGCAATTTTATCTTGATTTCACCAACATGACAGAAACATGAATATGACAGTTTAAATACATGAAAACAGCATTTTGTATGTTTTTGCAAGCTGAAAAGAGCTATTTTATCTTGATTTTGCAAACATACGCCATTACACACGACATATACATGAATATGACTGTTTAAATACTTGAAAACGGAGTTTTGTATGCTTTTGCATGCTTAAAACAGCAATTTTAACTTGATTTCACCAACATTAGCCATTATACACGACAGAAACATGAACATAACAGTTTAAATACTTGAAAACAGCGTTTTGTATGTTTTTGCAAGCTAAAACAGCTATTTTATCTTGGTTTTGCAAACATAATCCATTACACACCACATATACATAAATATGACAGTTTAAATACTTGAAAACAACATTTTGTATGTTTTTGCAAGCTGAAAACAGCTATTTTATCTTGATTTTGCACACGGAAGCCATTACACACTACATATACATGAATATGGTAATTTAAATACTTGAAAACGGTGTTTTGTTTGCTTTTGCATGCTTGAAACAGCAATTTTACCTTAAATTTGCAAATTTAAGCCATTACACACGACATATACATGAATATGATAGTTTAAATACCTGAAAACGACGTTTTGTATGTTTTTGCAAGCAGAAAACAGCTATTTTATCTTGGTTTTGCAAACATAAGCCATTATACACGACACAAACATGAATATGACCGTTCAAATAATTGAAAACAGCATTTTGTATGTTTTTGCAAGCTGAAAACAGCTATTTTATCTTGATTTTGCAAACATAAGCCATTACACACGATATATTAATGTATATGATAGTTTAAATACTTGAAAACCGTATTTTGTATGCTTTTGCATTCTGAAAACAACAATTTTATCTTGATTTCACCAATATTAGCCACGACAGAAACATGAATATGACAGTTTAAATACTTGAATACAGCATTTTCTATGTTTTCGCAAGCTAAAATCAGCTATTTTATCTTGATTTTGTAAACATAAGCTATTACACACGACATATACATAAATATGACAGTTTAAATATTGAAAACGGTGTTTTGTATGCTTTTGCATGCTTAAAACAGCAATTTTATCTTGATTTCACCAACATGACAGAAATATAAATATGACAGTTTAAATACATGAAAACAGCATTTTGTATGTTTTTGCAATCTGAAAACAGCTATTTTATCTTGATTTTGCAAACATACGCCATTACACACGACATATACATGAATATGACAGTTTAAATACTTGAAAACGGTGATTTGTATGCTTTTGCATGCTTAAAACATCAATTTTATCTTGATTTCACCAACATTAGCTATTATACAAGACACGAACATGAATATGACAGTTTAAATACTTTAAACAGCATTTTGTATATTTTTGCAAGCTGAAAACAGCTATTTTGTCTTGATTTTGCAAACAAAACCCATTACTCACGACATATACATGAATATGACAGTTTAAATACTTGAAACCGGTGTTTTGTATGCTTTTGCATACTTAAAACAACAATATTATCTTGATTTCACCAACATTAGCCATTATACACGACAGAAACATGAATATGACAGTTTAAAAACTTAAAAACAGCATTTTGTATGTTTTTGCAAGCTGAAAACAGCTATTTTATCTTGATTTTGCAAACATAAGCCATTACACATGACATATACATGAATATGACAGTTTAAATACTTGAAAACGGTATTTTGTATGCTTTTGCATTCTGAAAACAACAATTTTGTCTTAATTTCACCAACAATAGCCACGACAGAAACATGAATATGACAGTTTAAATACTTGAATACAGCATTTTGTATATTTTCGCAAGCTGAAAACAGCTATTTTATCTTGATTTTGCAAACATAAACTATTAAACACGACATATACATAAATATGACAGTTTAAATACTTGAAAACGGTATTTTGTATTTTTTGCATGCTTAAAACAGCAATTTCACCTTGATTTCACCAACATTAGCCATTATACACGACAGAAACATGAATATGACAGTTTAAATACTTGAAAACCGTGTTTTGTATACTTTTGCATGCTTAAAATAGCAATTTTATATTGATTTCACCAACATTAGCCTTTATACACGAAAGAAACATAAATATGACAGTTTAAATACTTGAAAACCGCGTTTTGTATGTTTTTGCAAGCTGAAAACAGCAATTTTATCTTGATTCTGCAAACATAAGCCATTACACACCACATATACTTGAATATGACAGTTTAAATACTTGAAAACGGCGTTTTGTATGCTTTTACATGCTTAAAACAGCTATTTTATCTTGATTTTGCAAACATAAGCCATTACACACGACATATACATGAATATGACAGTTTAAATACTTGAAAACGGCGTTTTGAATGCCTTTGCATGCTTAAAACAACAATTTTATCTTGGTTTCACCAACATTAGCCATTATACACCACAGAAACATGAATATGACAGTTTAAATACTTGAAAACGGCGTTTTTTATGCTTTTGCAAGCGGAAAACAGCTATTTTATCTTGATTTTGCAAACATAAGCCATTACACACGACAATTACATGAATATGACAGTTTAAATACTTTAAAACATCGTTTTTTATGTTTCTGCAAGCTGAAAACAGCTATTTTATCTTGATTTTGCAAACATAAGCCATTACACACGACATATACATGAATATGACAGTTTAAATACTTGAAAACAGCATTTCGTATAATTTTTCATGCTTAAGACAGCAATTTTATCTTGATTTCACCAACATCAGCCACTATACATGACAGAATCATGAATATGAGAGTTTAAATAGTTGAAAACAGCATTTTGTATGTTTTTGCAAGCTGAAAACAGCTATTTTATCTTGATTTTGCAAACAAAAGCCATTACACACGACATATACATGAATATGACAGTTTATATACATGAAAACGGTGTTTTGCATGCTTTTGCATGCTAAAACAGCAATTTTATTTTGATTTTACCAACATTCGCCATTATACACAACAGAAACATGAATATGACAGTTTATATACTTGAAAACGGCGTTTTTTATGCTTTTGCATGTTTAAAACAGCAATTTTATCTTGATTTCACCAACATTAGTCTTTATACACGACAGAAACATGAATATGACAGTTTAAATACTTAAAAACAGCGTTTTGTATGTTTTTGCAAGCGGAAAACAGCTATTTTATCTTGATTTTGCAAACATAAGCCATAACACACGACACTTACATGAATATGACAGTTTAAATACTTGAAAACATCGTTTTGTATGTTTCTGCAAGCTGAAAACAGCTATATTATCTTGATTTTGCAAACATAAGCCATTACACACGACATATACATGAATATGACAGTTTAAATACTTGAAAACAGCATTTTGTTTAATTTTTCATGCTTAAGACAGCAATTTTATCTTGATTTCACCAACATCAGCCACTATACACGACAGAATCATGAATATGAGAGTTTAGATAGTTGAAAACAGCATTTTGTATGTTTTTGCAAGCTGAAAACAGCTATTTTATCTTGATTTTGCAAACAAAAGCCATTACACACGACATATACATGAATATGACAGTTTAAATACATGAAAACGATGTTTTGTATGCTTTTGCATGCTTAAAACAGCAATTTTATTTTGATTTCACCAACATTCGCCATTATACACAACAGAAACATGAATATGACAGTTTAAATACTTGAAAACAGCGTTTTCTATGTTTTTGCGAACTGAGAACAGGTATTATATCTTGATTTTGCAAACTTAATCCATTACACATGACATATACATGAATATGACAGTTTAAATACTTGAAAACGGCGTTTTTTATGCTATTGCATGCTTAAAACAGCAATTTTATTTTAATTTCACCAACATTAGCCATTATACACGACAAAAACATGAACATGACAGTTTAAATACTTGAAAACAGCGTTTTGTATGTTTTTGCAAACTGAAAACAGCTATTTTATCTTGGTTTTGCAAACATAAGCCATTACACACCACATAAACATGAATATGACAGTTTAAATACTTGAAAACGGCGTTTTGTATGCTTTTTCGTGCTTAAAACAGCAATTTTATCTTGATTTCACCAACAATAACCATTATACACGACAGAAACATGAATCATCATCATCATCAATTGTTCTACAACCCTAAAGAGTCTCGACATGTTCCAGAATATTTTTCCATTCTGTCCTGTTCATTGCTTTTTCCTTCCATCTTCTTATTTTTAACTTCTTTGTGTCTCCTTCTATTTGGTCTAAATATCTTGATTTGGGTCTTCCCCTTGATCTTTTACCACTTGGTGCTTGTCTAGTTATCATTTTTACTGGGACTTTAATTACTTCCCTTCTTGTTCTTGCAATGATGTCCACATCATCAGCAAATGCAAGGATTTGCTCTCTTTTGTTCAAAATTGTTCCTTTTTTATTTATATTAGCTTTTCTTATCGCTTTCTCCAACATAATATTAAATAATATCGTTGAAAGCGGGTCTCCCTGCCGCAATCCCGCATAAGTTTCAATTGTGCGTGAATAATCGTTTTGGATTCGGACTTTACAATTTGTACCCGATAAAGTTAACATTACTAGAGCTATGAGATGAGGTGGAATTTCGAACTCTTGTAACGTTCTATATAAAGCACTTCTTTGAACCGTGTCATAAGCACTTTTAAAATCGATAAATACATGATGGGTTTCAATATTGTATTCGCATGTTTTTTCTAACACTCGCCTTAATATAAATATTTGATCAGTAGTCGATTTTCCGCTGCAAAACCCACATTGATAAGTACCAACAATTTTGTTAGCGTACGGTTTTATTCTTTCGTATAATAAGGAAGCAAGTATTTTATACGCTATATTTAAAAGTGTTATTCCACGGTAATTGTCGCACACTAGTGGGTCTCCCTTTTTATGTAATGGGATCAGTATCCCGGTTTTCCACTCCTTTGGTATTTCTTTTCTTGTCCATATTTCTCTAATAAGTGTATGTATACTTCGTAGTAGGGGCTCTCCGCCCTCTTTTATAATTTCTGCGGGGATATTATCAGATCCAGGAGCTTTGTTGTTTTTTAATTTAGTAATTGCTCTTTGAACTTCTTCTACTGTTGGCGCTTCTTGTTCCTGCTGGTCCTCTTCATTTAATATTATGTGTTCTTCTTCTTCATCACTATCTCTTATATTTAACTTCTCTTCATAATTTTCCGATCATCTTTCTAAAATATCTTCTTTTTTATTTAGTATATTTCCACTTTTATCCCTACATATATTCACTCGAGGTTGAAAATCTTTTCTACTATTATTCAGTTTTTGATAAAATATTCTGCTATTTGATGGTGTATCGGATTCCTCTATTTCTTTCATTATTTCTTCCATAAAGTTTCTTTTCTTAGTTCTATGTATTCTTTTTTCTTCTTTTCTAAGCCGTTTATATTCTTTTTCTGCTTGTCTTGTTTTCCGCCTTTGTTGCAGTTTTTTATATGCTGTATTTTTTCTATTTGTTATTTCTGCACATTCCTGATCGAACCATCCTTCTAATCTTTTTTGGCCTTTTATCTTTCCTAAGGTTTCGTTGGCAACCTCTTCGATAGCTTGCTTACACTTAGTCCAATATTGACTAATATTAATATTTACATCAGAATCAGGATTATCGTTCCACATGTTTAGTTTTCTTTCCAATCTTTCCTGATATAGAACTTTAACATCCTCATTTTTTAATTTACTGATATCATACGCTTCTTTTTTGGATCCTACACTCTTCTTAACATTTGATATTCTAGATCTGATTTTAGTTTCCATTAGATAGTGATCGGAATCTATATTAGCGCCCCTTCGGTTTCTTACATCCATTACATTTGAAAAATGTCTTGCATCTATTAGCATATGATCAATGGTATTTACCGTATTATTATCAGGTGCTTTCCAGCTTCCCTTATGGATGTTCTTGTGTTCAAAGTGCGTTCCTGTGACAACCATATTTTGTGATGCTGCAAAAAGTACTAGTCTCGTCCCATTATCGTTAGACTCTTTGTGTAGACTATTATTGCCAATTGTGGGGTAATATTGTTTTTCTTGTCCAACTTTTGCATTTAAGTCACCTATAATTACCTTTACGTCGTGTTTAGGACAGCTTTGTACAAAATTTTCGAGTTCTTGGTAGAAGCCTTCCTTCTCAGTATCTGCTTTGTCCTCAGTAGGTGCGTGTACATTTACTATACTATAGTTGAAAAATTTACTTCTAATTCTTATTTTACATAGTCTTGGTGATTTTGCTTCAAAATCTATTACACTTTCTCGCAGTCTTTTATTTACTATAAATCCTGTACCTAATACATGATCTTTAGGGTGACAGCTATAATATATTGTATGGCTTCTTTTTTGTAATATGTTGCACCCTGTCCATCTCATTTCTTGAAAAGCTGTTATGTCGGCATTGTAATTATCTAGTTGTTCAAGTAAACAATGCAGAGCTCCTGGTTTATATAAGGATCTTACATTCCACGTATATAATTTGAATTCGTTCTCCTTTTTCTTTAGCTGTTGTCGTCGTCTTTGGGACAGTCCGGCTTTTCCATTCTTAACTTTCATAACAATAGTTTTTTGACAGTGTCGGGTTGTTAACCCTACGACCAACCCCCAACCTGGAGGACCAGGTAATTTGCAATCAAGGTTTTCTTCCTTTAGTCTTTGATGGTCCAACATCTCTCTGCAAGACAGCAGGTAATTTGTGTTCAAGGTTGTCTCCTCTAGGAAGATTGCTTCCACCGTAGCTAACGAGTTCTTCCCACCCGGCCTGTTGGTCCGCGGGAGGTATTTACTTCCCTCCTACCACCTATTTCTAGGTGGCATTCCTCGATCCGCCACCTGAGGACACGCCCTCTAGGGGTTTCAGGCTCCCCCGAGAAACATGAATATGACAGTTAAATACTTGAAAACAGCATTTTGTATGTTTTTGCAAGCTGAAAACAGATATTTTATCTTCATTTTGCACACATAAGCCATTACACACCACATATGCATGAATTCGGCAATTTAAATTCTTGCAAACGGTGTTTTGTATGCTTTTGCATTCTGAAAACAACAATTTTATCTTGATTTCACCAACAATAGCCACGACAGAAACATTAATATGACAGTTTAAATACTTGAATACAGCATTTTGTTTGTTTTCGTAAGCTGAAAACAGCTATTTTATCTTGATTTTGCAAACATTAGTTATTACACACGACATATACATAAATATGACAGTTTAAATACTTAAAAACAGTGTTTTGTATGCTTTTGCATGCTTAAAACAGCAATTTTATCTTGATTTCACCAACATGACAGAAACATGAATATGACAGTTTAAATACATGAAAACAGCATTTTGTATGTTTTTGCAAGCTGAAAAGAGCTATTTTATCTTGATTTTGCAAACATACGCCATTACACACGACATATACATGAATATGACTGTTTAAATACTTGAAAACGGAGTTTTGTATGCTTTTGCATGCTTAAAACAGCAATTTTAACTTGATTTCACCAACATTAGCCTTTATACACGACAGAAACATGAACATGACAGTTTAAATACTTGAAAACAGCGTTTTGTATGTTTTTGCAAGCTAAAACAGCTATATCTTGGTTTTGCAAACATAATCCATTACACACCACATATACATAAATATGACAGTTTAAATACTTGAAAACAACATTTTGTATGTTTTTGCAAGCTAAAAACAGCTATTTTATCTTGATTTTGCACACGGAAGCCATTACACACCACATATACATGAATATGGTAATTTAAATACTTGAAAACGGTGTTTTGTTTGCTTTTGCATGCTTGAAACAGCAATTTTACCTTAAATTTGCAAATTTAAGCCATTACACACGACATATACATGAATATGATAGTTTAAATACTTGAAAACGGTGATTTGTATGCTTTTGCATGCTTAAAACATCAATTTTAACTTGATTTCACCAACATTAGCTTTTATACAAGACACGAACATGAATATGACAGTTTAAATACTTTAAACAGCATTTTGTATATTTTTGCAAGCTGAAAACAGCTATTTTGTCTTGATTTTGCAAACATCAGCTATTACACACCACATATACATGAATATGACAGTTTAAATACTTGAAAACGGTGTTTTGTATGCTTTTGCATGCTTAAAACAGCAATTTTATTTTGATTTCACCAACATTAGCCATTATGCACCACCGAAACATGAATATGACAGTTTGAATACTTGAAAACAGCATTTTGTATGTTTTTGCAAGCTGAAAACAGCTATTTTATCTTGATTTTAAGTTAAATACTTGAAAACGGTATTTTGTTTGCATGCTTAAAACAACAATTTTATTATGATTTCACAAACATTAGCCATTATACACGACAGAAACGTGAATATGACAGTTTGAATACTTGAAAACAGCATTTTGTATGTTTTTGCAAGCTGAAAACAGCTATTTTATCTTGATTTTGCAAACAAAAGCCATTACACACGATATATTAATGAATATGATAGTTTAAATACTTGAAAACCGTATTTTGTATGCTTTTGCATTCTGAAAACAACAATTTTATCTTGATTTCACCAATATTAGCCACGACAGAAACATGAATATGACAGTTTAAATACTTGAATACAGCATTTTGTATGTTTTCGCTATTTTATCTTGATTTTGCAAACATAAAATATTACACACGACATATACATGAATATGACAGTTTAAATACATGAAAACGGTGATTTGTATGCTTTTGCATGCTTAAAACATCAATTTTAACTTGATTTCACCAACATTAGCTATTATAAAAGACACGAACATGAATATGACAGTTTAAATACTTTAAACAGCATTTTGTATATTTTTGGAAAGCTGAAAACAGCTATTTTGTCTTGATTTTGCAAACAACACCCTTTACACACGACATATACATGAATATGACAGTTTAAATACTTGAAAACGGTGTTTTGTATGCTTTTGCATACTTAAAACAACAATATTATCTTGATTTCACCAACGTTAGCCATTATACACGACAAAAACATGAATATGACAGTTTAAATACTTAAAAACAGAAATTTTTACGTTTTTGCAAGCTGAAAACAGCTATTTTATCTTGATTTTGCAAACATAAACCATTACACACGACATATACATGAATATGACAGTTTAAATACTTGAAAACGGTATTTTGTATGCTTTTGCATTCTGAAAACAACAATTTTGTCTTGATTTCACCAACATTAGCCACGACAAAAACATGAATATGACAGTTTAAATACTTGAATACAGCTTTTTGTATGTTTTCGCAAGCTGAAAACAGCTACTTTATCTTGATTTTGCAAACATAAACTATTACACACGACATATACATGAATATGACAGTTTAAATACTTGAAAACGGTGTTTTTTATGCTTTTGCATGATTAAAACAGCAATTTTATTTTGATTTCACCAACTTTAGCCATTATACACGACAGAAACATGAATATGACCGTTTAAATACTTGAAAACAGCATTTTGTATGTTTTTGCAAGCTGAAAACAGCTATTTTATCTTGATTTTGCAAACATAAGCCATTACACACCACATATACATGAATATGACAGTTTAAATACTTGAAAACGGCGTTTTGTATGCTTTTGCATGCTTAAAACAGCAATTTTATCTTGATTTCACCAACATTAGCCATTATACACGACAGAAACATGAATATGACCGTTTAAATACTTGAAAACAGCATTTTGTATGTTTTTGCAAGCTGAAAACAGCTATTTTATCTTGATTTTGCAAACATCAGCCATTACACACCACATATACATGAATATGACAGTTTAAATACTTGAAAACGGTGTTTTGTATGCTTTTGCATGCTTAAAACAGCAATTTTATTTTGATTTCACCAACATTAGCCATTATACACGACCGAAACATAAATATGACAGTTTGAATACTTGAAAACAGCATTTTGTATGTTTTTGCAAGCTGAAAACAGCTATTTTATCTTGATTTTAAGTTAAATACTTGAAAACGGTATTTTGTTTGCATGCTTAAAACAACAATTTTATTATGATTTCACAAACATTAGCCATTATACACGACAGAAACGTGAATATGACAGTTTGAATACTTGAAAACAGCATTTTGTATGTTTTTGCAAGCTGAAAACAGCTATATTATCTTGATTTTGCAAACAAAAGGCATTACACACGATATATTAATGAATATGATAGTTTAAATACTTAAAAACCGTATTTTGTATGCTTTTGCATTCTGAAAACAACAATTTTATCCTGATTTCACCAATATTAGCCACGACAGAAACATGAACATGACAGTTTAAATACTTGAATACAGCATTTTCTATGTTTTCGCAAGCTGAAAACAGCTATTTTATCTGGATTTTGTAAACATAAGCTATTACACACGACATATACATAAATATGACAGTTTAAATATTGAAAACGGTGTTTTGTATGCTTTTGCATGCTTAAAACAGCAATTTTATCTTGATTTCACCAACATGACAGAAATATAAATATGACAGTTTAAATACATGAAAGCAGCATTTTGTATGTTTTTGCAAGCTGAAAACAGCTATTTTGTCTTGATTTTGCAAACAACACCCATTACACACGACATATACATGAATATGACAGTTTAAATATTTAAAAACGGTGTTTTGTATGCTTTTGCATACTTAAAACAACAATATTATCTTGATTTCACCAACATTAGCCATAATACACGACAGAAACATGAATATGACAGTTTAAATACTTAAAAACAGCATTTTGTATGTTTTTGCAAGCTAAAAACAGCTATTTTATCTTGATTTTGCAAACATAAGCCATTACACACGACATATACATGAATATGACAGTTTAAATATTTGAAAACGGCGTTTTGTATGCTTTTGCATGCTTAAAACAGCAATTTTATCTTGATTTCACCAACATTAGTTATTATACACGACAGAAACATGAATATGACCGGTTAAATACTTGAAAACAGCATTTTGTATGTTTTTGCAAGCTGAAAACAGCTATTTTATCTTGATTTTGCAAACATCAGCTATTACACACCACATATACATGAATATGACAGTTTAAATACTTGAAAACGGTGTTTTGTATGCTTTTGCATGCTTAAAACAGCAATTTTATTTTGATTTCACCAACATTAGCCATTATGCACCACCGAAACATGAATATGACAGTTTGAATACTTGAAAACAGCATTTTGTATGTTTTTGCAAGCTGAAAACAGCTATTTTATCTTGATTTTAAGTTAAATACTTGAAAACGGTATTTTGTTTGCCTGCTTAAAACAACAATTTTATTATGATTTCACAAACATTAGCCATTATACACGACAGAAACGTGAATATGACAGTTTGAATACTTGAAAACAGCATTTTGTATGTTTTTGCAAGCTGAAAACAGCTATTTTATCTTGATTTTGCAAACAAAAGCCATTACACACGATATATTAATGAATATGATAGTTTAAATACTTGAAAACCGTATTTTGTATGCTTTTTCATTCTGAAAACAACAATTTTATCTTGATTTCACCAATATTAGCCACGACAGAAACATGAATATGACAGTTTAAATACTTGAATACAGCATTTTGTATGTTTTCGCTATTTTATCTTGATTTTGCAAACATAAAATATTACACACGACATATACATGAATATGACAGTTTAAATACTTGAAAACGGTGTTTTTTATGCTTTTGCATACTTAAAACAACAATATTATCTTAATTTCACCAACGTTAGCCATTATACACGACAGAAACATGAATATGACAGTTTAAATACTTAAAACCAGCATTTTGTACGTTTTTGCAAGCTGAAAACAGCTATTTTATTTTGATTTTGCAAACATAAACCATTACACACGACATATACATGAATATGACAGTTTAAATACTTGAAAACGGTATTTTGTATGCTTTTGCATTCTGAAAACAACAATTTTGTCTTGATTTCACCAACATTAGCCACGACAGAAACATGAATATGACAGTTTAAATACTTGAATACAGCATTTTGTATGTTTTCGCAAGCTGAAATCAGCTATTTTATCTTGATTTTGCAAAGATAAAATATTACACACGACATATACATGAATATGACAGTTTAAATACTTGAAAACGGTGTTTTTTATGCTTTTGCATGCTTAAAACAGCAATTTTATTTTGATTTGACCAACATTAGCTATTATACACGACCGAAACATGAATATGACAGTTTAAATACTTGAAAACAAAGTTTTGTATGTTTTTGCATGCTTAAAACAGCTATTTTATCTTGATTTTGCAAACATAAGCCATAACACGACATATACATGAATATGACAGTTTAAATACTTGAAAACGGCGTTTTGTATGCTTTTGCATGCTTAAAACAGCAATTTTATCTTGATTTCAGCAACATTAGCCATTATACACGACAGAAACATGAATATGACCGTTTAAATACTTGAAAACAGCTATTTTATCTTGATTTTGCAAACATCAGCCATTACACACCACATATACATGAATATGACAGTTTAAATACTTGAAAACGGTGTTTTGTATGCTTTTGCATGCTTGAAACAGCAATTTTATTTTGATTTCTCCAACATTAGCCATTATACACGACCGAAACATGAATATGACAGTTTGAATACTTGAAAACAGCATTTTGTATGTTTTTGCAAGCTGAAAACAGCTATTTTATTTTGATTTTAAGTTAAATACTTGAAAACGGTATTTTGTTTGCATGCTTAAAACAACAATTCTATTATGATTTCACAAACATTAGCCATTATACACGACAGAAACGTGAATATGACAGTTTGAATACTTGAAAACAGCATTTTGTATGTTTTTGCAAGCTGAAAACAGCTATTTTATCTTGATTTTGCAAACAAAAGCCATTACACACGATATATTAATGAATATGATAGTTTAAATACTTGAAAACCGTATTTTGTATGCTTTTGCATTCTGAAAACAACAATTTTATCTTGATTTCACCAATATTAGCCACGACAGAAACATGAATATGACAGTTTAAATACTTGAATACAGCATTTTCTATGTTTTCGCAAGCTGAAAACAGCTATTTTATCTTGATTTTGTAAACATAAGCTATTACACACGACATATACATAAATATGACAGTTTAAATACTTGAAAACGGTGTTTTGTATGCTTTTGCATACTTAAAACAACAATATTATCTTGATTTCACCAGCTTTAGCCATTATACACGACAGAAACATGAATATAATAATAATAATAATGATTTATTTTCTGAGGATACAATACATTGTATATAGAAAACGTCACAAATAAAATATATAAACAGATACAAAAGTTAAATAAATTATAAAATAAAAAATTCATTTAAATCATAGAAGTTGTAATGCAGAAGGAACAATTTTAGACTTTTTTTGAATTTTCTAGAGTTAGTCTCTGATTTAATGACATCAGGCAGTTTGTTAAAAATTTGTAAACCAATCCGGTTAGGAGAATTTTTTACAACATTTAACTTAGAAGTAGGAACGTATAAATTATTTCTTTTTCTTGTGTTATGTTGATGCAACTCTGAAATCATGGTAAACGATGTTTTATTCTTGAAAATAAAATTGCTTATTTCCCAAATATAGATGCAAGTTAAACTTAAAATATTAAATTTTTTAAAAATATCTCTACAGGATGTTCTTTGACTGATTCCTGCGATACATCTTAAAATTCTCTTTTGAGCTATAAAAACTTTGTGAGCAGCATTAGAAGCGCCCCAAAAGGAAATACCATAACGTATGCGAGACTCAACGCAAGCAAAGTAAAAAATTAAAAGTTGATTAATATTTAAATATTCTTTTAAATGTCGTATTTGATAACAGGTCGAATTAAGTTTGATAATAAGATCGTCACAGTGAGGATTCCAGTTTAGGGTATCAGTTACTAGCATACCCAATAAACGAGCTGATTTGTCGGTACCTTTAAAGCTATCTCCAAAACGAATGTTAATATTATTATTGTTATTGGGATTCATGTGAAAATGAAGAATTTTTGTTTTAGAACTATTTAAAAATAACTTATTTTCACAACACCATGAAGTTAGGGACTGAACGGTGTGATTGCATTTGTTAATTAAAATATCTTTATCCGGGTCCGAAATGATTATAGTACTATCATCGGCATACAAAATAGGAATGCAATCATCAGAAAGTACTGTACATAAGTCATTTATATAAATAGTAAATAGAACTGGAGCAAGTACAGTACCCTGTGGAAGACCTACATCAATTAATGCTAAGTTAGACTGAACAAAATAATTAGTCGACTGCTTATTAGTGTAGTTAAGAGACACGAATTGGTGTCTGTTTGATAAAAAGGTAGCAATCCAATTTAAGGCAACCCCACGAACACCTACGCACTCTAGCTTATCTAACAAGCGGGAATGATCAACACAGTCAAAAGCTTTACTTAAATCACATAATATACCAATTGGGTGTTCTCCATTATTTAGATTTTGAATAATATTATTATAAAAACAGTGTAAAGCATCGATAGTTGAACTATTTGTTCTAAATCCGAACTGATTATTATTAATAATACAGTTTTGGTTTAGAAAACAATCAAGTCTATTCAAAAAACAATATTCAAAAATCTTTGAAAACCCCGAGGTTAAAGCTATAGGCCTGTAATTATCCAGACTTGTTTTTTCACCTTTTTTGTAAACAGGAATTACTTTATTCGATTTTAAACTTGCCGGGAAAGTACCGTTTTGAAAAGATAAATTAATAATATAAGATAGAGGCTCAGCAATAAGATGCGCAACTTTACGAATAATAAAATTTGGCACATTATCAGGCCCACTTGAATTTTTATTTTTTAGTTTGTTTAAAATTGTTTCAAATAATTCTGTTTCAGTGAAAGGGTTCAAGAAAAGATTAGAGGAAAAATGATTACCATTTCTGTGCCCATTTGATGTGTTGACCACCGGAATGCGATTTAAGATGTTCAGGGGTGCTTCCTTAAAATGATGGTTGAACATGTTTGCAACGATCTCAGGGTCATCAATGATTTCGTCATTATAAGATATTTTTAAACCCAGATCAGCTTTATTCTTTCTCTTAGCGTTTATGATGTTCCAGGCGCTTTTAGACATGTTATCTGAGTTTATTATTTTATTCTGGAAAAAATTTCGTTTAGTAGTTGTTATCAGCAAACTATGTTCCTTTTTGGCTTTCTTATAGACAGAGGTAAGCTCTGGGAAACTATTTTTCAAATGATATAATGATTTAAGATTGTTACTTGAATTGACAACATTTAGGTCAACCCAGTCTTTCTTATTACAGTATTTTGATGTTATTTTCTGCAAAGGGAAATTATTATTAAAATGGAAATTGAAAATATTAAAGAAACATTCAAAAGCGTCATCCGTTAGAGATTTAGTAAAAACATCAGACCATGTTTCGCTTAGTAGCTGTTGAGAAAAATTATTAACCTTAGCATCGTTAAAAATTCTCCTAAAGCAGACTGCCTCATCCGTTTTATGAGAATTAATTTTTACTAGTAAAGTATTATGGTCAGATATAAAATTCTTCTAAACTACTGCAATACAACTATTAATATTAGTAAAACAATGATCCAATCTATTGTTACCTCTAGTTGGAGTTTCAATTTTGTTAAAAAGATTATATGTTGCTAAAATATCAAATAAATAATTAAATTCAATAACATCTCGAACAGGATCTAGGTTAAAATCTCCACATATTATAAGATCATGATTAACTTTATAGTTCTGTTCTAAGACTAGAGTGATATTTTCACATAATATTTTGTAATTAGAGCTTGGAGATCTGTAAACATTAATAATAAGAATTGGGTTCTGGGAATCAGGTTTCCACAAAATGGCACAGGCTTCAAAATCTTTTTCAATACATAAATTAGAAATATCAATAACATCGACATCTTTACAAATGCTGTTATGGCACCAGATTCCCACCCCTCCCCCTCTGAATTGAGATCTACAAAAATTAGAGAGGCATGTATAATTACTAAAATGAAATGTATCTATATTAGTTTGGTTGCTCCAAGTCTCAGTAAGACATAAAAATTTTAAAAAGTTTATCTTTGTTATATACTCAGAAAATATTAAGTTCACTTTATCAAATGACAACGCTTGACAGTTTAAAATTAACAAATTAAAATCAATGTTGTCCATAATATTGTTTGTTAAACAACTTTTGGAGAGGCCCTTAGGTGAAAAAATTTATTAACATGAGTTCCGCTGGGCCAAATGGACGGATCCAAGGCTTTATCCCGATTTGACTGAGACACTGTCACCTTAAAGGAAGAATAATATGTCGGATATTTGGAATTTAATTTTTCACAGGCGACCTCCGGGAAAGACGGTTGTAGGAAATTTCTCAATTCCTCTTCAGTGGTATCAGGGTGAAGTTTATACACATGAAGGGACGCTGGTTTTAATTCAGCAGCCTTTAAAGATGCTGAATTGATAGAAGTGAGATTACCAATGACAGTCTTCATAGAAGTACGTTTATTTATCCTTGATTTGGTTGCAGGATTCGCTGCATTGTTCATGTCAGATATATTGGTTGTCACATCTTTCACAACAATTAAGTTATTTTTTGTTGTTTTAGAAGGCATCAGTGTAATTTCTTTAGTCATTTGTTTATCAATTTTGACAGTATCTTGACCTTGTCTTGTTTGGGTTGCCTTTGCCGATATTGCAGGTGTTTGTTTGTTAGTAACAATTTTATTTATTTTATCGAAAGATGGCGGAGATGACGTTTTAGCATTTAAATTTTTATTCAATAAATTAATCTGTTGTTTTAAAGATAGAATTAGATCACT
This sequence comes from Poecilus cupreus, assembly GCA_963942605.1. Taxonomy (NCBI): domain Eukaryota; kingdom Metazoa; phylum Arthropoda; class Insecta; order Coleoptera; family Carabidae; genus Poecilus; species Poecilus cupreus. Next base: position 14,275 of record CAWWDY010000200.1, on the reverse strand, counting down.
CTGACTTTGTATAATAAAATCTTTATTGTTGACAATTTGTTTTAAATATTTAATTTCAATTTTTAGTGCACTATAACTTTCATCAGTGGCACTTGTGAAAGACGAATCAAGGTCCTCAGTGTCAGCCACTACACAACAGTTAATATTGCAGTCGTCAATAATTTTAATATTTTTTAATAGTCTAACACAACTATTATGAGACACAGTACCACACGTTATATATTTAGCACCGCTAATTGCGGTTTGTTTGCATTTTTTACACTTGTTAACTTGAGCACTATTACTTTGCACATCACCCGGCGCCATTTTTCTCTCTACTCTACTGTTATGTCGTGTGTAATGGTTTATGTTTGCAAAATCAAGATAAAATAACTGTTTTCAGCATTCAAAAATATAGAAAATGCTGTTTTCAAGTATTTAAACTGTCATATTCATGTTTACGTCGTGTGTAATGGCTTATGTTTGCAAATTTAAAATAAAATAGCTGTTTTCAGCCTGCTAAAACATACAAAACGCTGTTTTTAAGTATTTAAACTGTCATATTTATGTTTCTGTCGTGTATAATGGCAAATGTTGGTGAAATCAAGATAAAATTGCTGTTTTAAGCATGCAAAAGCATACAAAACGCCGTTTTCAAGTATTTAAACTGTCATATTCATGTATATGTCGTGTGTAATGGTTTATGTTTGCAATATCAAGATAAAATAGCTGTTTTCAGCTTGCAAAAACATACAAAACGCTGTTTTCAAGTATTTAAACTGTCATATTCATGTTTCTGTCGTGTATAATGGCTAATGTTGGTGAAATCAAGATAAAATTGCTGTTCTAAGCATGCAAAAGCATACAAAACACCGTTTTCAATTACTTAAACTGTCATATTCATGTATATGTCATGTATAATGCCTAATGTTGGTGAAATTAATATAAAATTGCTGTTTTAATCATGCAAAAGCATACAAAACGTCGATTTAAAGTATTCAAACTGTCATATGTATGTATTTGTCGTGTGTAATGGCTTATGTTTGCAAAATCAAGATAAAATAGCTGTTTTCAGCATGCAAAAACATTCAAAATGCTGTTTTCAAGTATTTAAACTGTCATATTTATGTTTCTGTCGTGTATAATGGCTATGTTGGTAAAATCAAGATAAAATTGCTGTTTTAAGCATGCAAAAGCATACAAAACATCGTTTTCAAGTATTTAAACTGTCATATTTAAGTATATTTCGTGTGTAATGGCTTATGTTTGCAAAATCAAGATAAAATAGCTGTTTTCAGCTTGCAAAAATATACAAAATGCTGTTTTTAAGTATTTAAACTGTCATATTCATGTTTCTGTCGTGTATAATGGGTAATGTTGGTGAAATCAAGATAATATTGCTGTTTTAAACATGCAAAAGCATACAAAACGCGGTTTTCAAGTATTTAAACTTTCATATTCGTGTATATGTCGTGTGCAATGGCTTATGTTTGCAAAATCAAGATAAAATTGCTGTTTTAAGCATGCAAAAGCATACAAAACACCGTTTTCAAGTATTTAAACTGTCATATTCATATATATGTCGTGAATAATGGCTTATGTTTCCAAAATTAAGATAAAATAGCTGTTTTCAGCTTGCAAAAACATACAAAATGCTGTTTACAAGTATTTAAATTGTCATATTCATGTTTTTGTCGTGTATAATGGCTAATGTTGATAAAATCAAGATAAAATTGTTGTTTTAAGCTTGCAAAAGCATACAAAATACCGTTTTTAAGTATTTAAACTGTCATATTCATGTATATGTCGTGTGTAATGGCTTATGTTTGCAAAATCAAGATAAAATAGCTGTTTTAAGCTTGCAAAAACATACAAAATGCTGTTTTCAAGTATTTAATCTGTCATATTTATGTTTCTGTCGTGAATAATGGCTAAAGTTGGTGAAATCAAGATAAAATTGCTGTTTTAAGCATGCAAAAGCATACACAACGCCGTTTTCAAGTATTTAAACTGTCATATTCATGTATATGTCGTGTGTAATGGCTTATGTTTGCAAAATCAAGATAAAATAGCTGTTTTCAGCTTGCAAAAACATACAAAATGCTGTTTTCAAGTATCAAAACTGTCATATTCATGTTTTTGTCATGTACAATGGCTAATGTTGGTGAAATTAATATAAAATTGCTGTTTTAAGCATGCAAAAGCATACAAAACGTCGATTTCAAGTATTTATACTGTCATATTCATATATATGTCGTGTGTAATGGCTTATGTTTGCAAAATCAAGATAAAATAGCTGTTTTCAGCTTGCAAAAACATACAAAACGCTATTATCAAGTATTTAAACTGTCATATTTATGTTTCTGTTCTGTATAATGGCTAATGTTGCTGAAATCAAGATAAAATTGCTGTTTTAAGCATGCAAAAGCATACAAAACGCCGTTTTCAAGTATTTAAACTGTCATATTCATGTATATGTCGTGTGTAATGGCTTATGTTTGCAATATCAAGATAAAATAGCTGTTTTCAGCTTGCAAAAACATACAAAATGCTGTTTTCAAGTATCTAAACTGTCATATTCATGTTTCTGTCATGTGTAATGGCTAATGCTGGTGAAATCCATATAAAATTGCTGTTTTAAGCATGCAAAGGCATACAAAACGTCGATTTCAAGTATTTAAACTATCATATTCATTTATATGTCGTGTGTAATGGCTTATATTTGCAAAACCAAGATAAGAAAGCTATTTTCAGCTTGCAAAAATATACAAAATACTGTTTTCAAGTATTTAAACTGTCGTATTCATGTTTCTGTCGTGTATAATGCATAATGTTGGGGAAGTCAAGATAAAATTGCTCTTTTAAGCATGCAAAAGCATACAATACACCGTTTTCAAGTTTTTAAACTGTAATATTTATGTATATGTCGTATGTAATGGCTTATGTTTGCAAAATCAAGATAAAATAGCTGTTTTCAGCTTGCAAAAACATACAAAATGCTGTTTTCTAGTATTAAACTGTCATATTCATGTTTCTGTCGTGTATAATGGCTAAAGTTGGTGAAATCAAGATAAGATTGCTATTTTAAGAATGCAAAAGCATACAAAACACCGTTTTCAAGTATTTAAACTGTCATATTCATGTATATGTCGTGTGTAATGGCATATGCTTGCAAAATCAAGATAAAATAACTGTTTTAAGCTTTCAAAGTATACAAAATGCTGTTTTCAAGTATTTAAACTGTCATATTCATGTTTACGTCGTGTGAAATGGCTTATGTTTGCAAAATCAAAATAAAATAGCTGTTTTCAGCCTGCTAAATCATACATAAAGCTGTTTTTAAGTATTTAAACTGTCATATTTATGTTTCTGTCGTGTATAATGGCTAATGTTGGTGAAATCAAGATAAAATTGCTGTTTTAAACATGCAAAAGCATACAAAACACCGTTTTCCAAAATTTAAATTGTCATATTCATGTATATATCTTGTGTTATGGCTTATGTTTGCAAAGTCAAGATAAAATAACTGTTTTCAGCTTGCAAAAGCATACAAAATGCTGTTTTTAAATATTTAAACTATCATATTCATGTTTCTGTCGTGTATAATGGCAAATGTTGTTGGAATCAAGATAAAATTGCTGTTGTAAGCATACAAAAGCATACAAAACACCGTTTTCAAGTATTTAAACTGTCATATTCATGTTTCTGTCGTGTATAATGGCTAATGTTGGTGAAATCTAGATAAAATTGCTGTTTAAAGCACGCAAAAGCATACAAAACACCGTTTTCTAGTATTTGAACTGTCATATTCATGTATATGTCGTGTATAATGGCTTATGTTTGCAAAAACAAGATAATATAGCTGTTTTCAGCTCGCAAAATCATACAAAATGCTGTTTTCAAGTATATAAACTGTCATATTCATGTTTCTGTCATATATAATGGCAAATGTTGGTGAAATCAAGATAAAATTGCTGTTTTAAGCATGCAAATGAATACAAAACACCGTTTTCAAGTATTTAAACTGTCATATTCATAGATATGTCGTGTGTAATGGCTTATGTTTGCAAAATCAAGATAATATGGCTGTTTTCAGCTTGCAAAAACATACAAAATGCTGTTTTCAAGTATTTATACTGTCATATTCATGTTTCCCTCATGTATAATGGCTAATGTTGGTGAAATCAAGATAAAATTGCTGTTTTAAGCATGCAAAAGCATAAAAAACGACATTTTCAAGTATTTAAACTGTCATATTCATGTACATGTCGTGTATAATGGCTTATGTTTGCAAAAACAAGATAAAATAGCTGTTTTCAGCTTGCAAAAACATACAAAATGCTGTTTTTAAGTATTTAAACTGTCATATTCATGATTCTGTCGTGTATAATGGCTAATGTTGGTAAAATCAAGATAAAATTGCTGTTTTAAGCATGAAAAAGCATACAAAACGCAGTTTTCAAGTATTTAAACAGTCATTTTCATGTCGTGTGTAATGGCTTATGTTAGTAAAATCAAAATAAAATAGCTGTTTTCAGCTTGCAAAAACATACAAAACGCTGTTTTCAAGTATTTAAACTGTCATATTCATGATTCTGTCATGTATAATGGCTAATGTTGGTAAAATCAAGATAAAATTGCTGTTTTAAGCATGCAATAGCATACAAAACGCCGTTTTCAAGTATTTAAACTGTCATATACATGTATATGTCGTGAGTAATGGCTTATGTTTGCAAAATCAAGATAAAATAGCTGTTTTCAGCTTGCAAAAACATACAAAATGCTGTTTTCAAGTATTTAATCTGTCATATTTATGTTACTGTCGTGAATAATGGCTAATGTTGGTGAAATCAAGATAAAATTGCTGTTTTAAGCATGCAAAAGAATGCAAAGCACAGTTTTCAAGTATTTAAACTGTCATATTCATGTATATGTCGTGTGTAATGGCTTATGTTTGCAAAATCAAGAGAAAATAGCTGTTTTCAGCTTGCAAAAACATACAAAATGCTGTTTTCAAGTATTTATTCTATCATATTTATATATATATATATATATATATATATATATATATATATATAACTTAAAGTTTTATTTATAGTCGCTGTGTTTTTAAAAACTTTTATTTTGTTACTAACAAAAGTACAATTTAAATTCAGATGTTTTCCGTTTAACAGTTCGACTAAGACTGAATACAATATAACATAAAATATTCTAAGACAGCTACAATCTTATCTAATTATTCTAAAAGGGGTGTCATGTTGCACCGTGGGGCAGTGCTGACGGTGCGGTTCCCATCTTCTGGAGCGATGTAACTCCTCCCTCCTCAGAACGAAGCTCCCCCGGGAAGTTGAGATTCTTCTGGTTCGGCTTGGTGGTTCTGTTGATTTCGTTTAACCAATTTTGCAGTTAAACGTTTACATGAAACATAAATAATTGTTATAACTATTCCAAAGTATAATAATAATGTCCAAATGTTAAGTGAATAATATCTCGTTAAGTTATGTTTAATTATTGTAGGAGTGTGGATTGGAATATCTTCAAGTTTAATTTTCTTTAATTTAATGGTTATGTTTAACATTTTATTTTCACTAAGTTTGAAATTTAGTTTTGGTAATATTAAAGGTGTTCCAGATGTCTTCTCCAAATAATTTAATGTTTTTTGTTTAAATATAATCGCACACTTATTTCCCTTTATTAAGTATACACCCACTAATGTTTTAATGTTTGTGTTATCCGGGCACTGGACCGTGATTCTTTCTTCTTCTGGAAATATTCCCAAGTATTGGTTAATTTCGGGAATAATTTCGATGTGGTTTTTATTGATTTCTAATTTTGTGAAATGGCATTGGCTTGAGTTTCCCTTGAGCAGGATGTCTTCTTCACAGGACGGGTTGAAATGAGCGTGAAACTCATTTGGGCACTGGTATACTCTGCTTTTAGTACACATGCTACTTAGAGGCTTTATTTCATTATCTTTCGATTTTAAAAAGTAATTAACGTCAGGTATTACAGTAACGAATTCTGACTCATACCTAGTAGGTAATGGATGCAAATAATATAAATCAAAATCCTTTTCGAAATTTATTGGAATTGAAATGAAATAAATTATCTGTGCGTTTTCAATTTTACAATTTACTTTTAACAATGACTCATAATCCAACATATTTTCTAACTTTGGTTCAAAAGGTAATTGCCCTTGGTAGTAATGCGATATTCTATATAATTCTGATAACAGCTGTTCGGGATTTATGATAGAGGGGTGCAATGTCCTCATCTTACAAAATGTTATTGAGTTTTCAATATCTTGAACAATATTCAAGATTGTACTATAAAGTGTTATTAATTGATTATACAGGTCTTTTACGAAAAGAATTTCATTCAGATTAAGATTAAGGTTTAATAATTTATTCAAATGTTCAATTTTTTCTTTTAAAATAGATTCGTTATGCCGAATGTTTTGAATTGTTGTGTTAAAATTTCTTATTAATTTATTATTAACAGAATATGCCAGTTTTAATTGATTTTCAAGGTGATATTGGTTTTCTTCTAAATGTTTCAAAATTTGATTATATCTTTTGCCATCTTCTGCGTCCAAATTTCCTGTTATTTGTTTAAATATGGTCCCCAGGCCATCTATAAGGCCACGTTTACTTCTTGATTTTGAATAAAGTGTCATTCGATTTAGTTTTTCAACGATATTTCCACGAACATATTCCAAAATTTTATTATTATTTTCAAACTCAGTTAGTTGAGTGGTTTTATTAGCCACGTTTAGTTTTAGAAGATTATATTGTTTGTTTAAGTTGTTGAATTTATTTAAGAGTGGGTTTAGGTCGTAATAGTGTACAAATGTGTGTTGAAGTTTTTCTAATTTTGCGGGTCCCAAGTTTATTGGCAGAATGCCTCTGTTCTCCGTTATGTTTATTATTTCGGATCCATAGCAGAACCCGAACAACCTGGAAGATTTTTAAATTTATTAGTAAATTTTTTAGGTTTTTTAATATTTGAGAGGTGAATATTTTCAGCTGTATTACCGTGTCTTACATTTAATTTTGCGGTTTTTAATTTCGGGTTTACGCTTTTAACTATTTCTGCTTTATATTTATTCCGCGTCTTTTGTTGTTTTTGACGATTTTTTACATATACTCGTTCTGGGATTTCCGGTAATTCATCGCGGTCTTCGTTACGTTTATTTATAATTTTTTCTTTATGATGTTATAATTTTTCAATTATTTTTTTATACAATAATTTCATTTTATCTTTATGATGAGATATATAATTATTTACTAATTGTTTATCAATTTCAATATTAAATGGGGAATTTATGTCTAGGTGACCAAGTGTTATTTCAAATGGTTTCAATTTAGTAACGGAATGTATTGTGTTATTGTAGGCTAAAAGCGCATAATTTACTTTTGTCTCTATAGCTTCTTTTTTGTATTCGTCTTGATTGTTAAACAATCTTATATGTTCTATTAAAGTTGAATGGAATCTCTCAATAATGCCGTTAGATTCAGGATGTTGTGAACTAACGAAATGAATTTTTACTTTATGTAATTCTAATAATTCTCTAACTAGAGAGTTTTTAAATTCCAAGCCGTTGTCTGAAATGATTGTGTCTGGTATACCGTGGTGAGTAAAGAATTTTATTAAATTATTTACAATTTCTATCCCTTGTGCTGAATTTAATCTGTATGCTTGAGCATACTTAGAGAATGAATCTACTACTGTAAGAAATTTTACTTTTTCTAATGCAATGCTATCTACATGAATAATTTCAAAAGGTTTTGTAGGTGTGGGAGTAATGTTAAATTTCAATTTTAACGGTTTTCTATCATATTTAGTTAACTGACAGATTTCACAGTTATTTATATAAGATTGGATGAGTGTTCTCTGTTTTGGCCAGTAATATTGTTGTTTGATTCGAGCTAATGTCTCATCAAGTCCGCGGTGGTTGGTTTTTCCTTCGTGATAGTTCTGAATTAGTTGAATCACTTCATCTTCGTCGTATACGTCTGTTAACATTCTTGTACATTTTACAAATTTTATACTAGAATTTTTGAAATATGTTTGAAGTACTCTACTGAATTTTTCATACAACTCATTTTTAAAATATAAATGATATTTAACTTTAGGTACAATAAATTCCTTAATAAATTTAATCATTTCTGACTCAGGGTTTGTTTTAGAAAATTGTACTAAGAATCTTTGTTTATTCTCATGAATTTTTAAAATTTTAGGATCACTGGGGCTATGTTCGACTTCTGATATTATAATTTGATTTTTTCCATAATTTACTGCACTTTCAATTATTGGTATACCAATAATTGGGTCTTCTAAATTTGAATGTATAGTATTGTCACTATCATCATCGTCGTCTTGAACTTCAGTTTTCTTGTCTACTTCTACTATTAGGGACTCGTTGTCGTTCGGTATATTATTTTTATCTTTTGCAAGTTGCCGATTAAAGTCATCCATATATTTAAAGAATGCGTCACAATCATTAGTTTCATTAGCATTAAGTTCATAATCTGGTATTTTATTGTCAATTGGTTTTTTATAAACAGTGATCATTATATCAGTATTTTTAAAAATAAATTCTAACATTGATTTTACATTTGACCATTGTAATAAATCTTTACCACATCCTAATTTTGGGATATTTAAATTTTTTATTTTATGTTTTTGACAAAATATTTTTAAATTTAAAAGTGTATAAAACATATCCTGATTTGATGGCTTATTATAATGATTAATTTTTGATATTAAATAAATTATAAATCTGGTTTTACTTTTTAAGTAAACTAAATTATATAATTCAGGATTTTGAACTTTTAATTTATGTAAATTTTGAAATTTTTCTCTAAATTGTTTAGCGATACCACGAAACATTTCCAAATCTTTACTAACACAATGAGCAAGACTCTCATCGTGAGGTGCGTTAAAAAGATCACCTTCTACTTCAAAGATTTTATAATCACTAGGTAAATTATTTTGTTTACTTTCTAAGTACATTTGGTACTGAGCAAGAGGTGATTCTGTTTCTAAATTTTCAGGAGAATTTTGAATAAGTGTTTCGTTATTTTGTGGTATACGGCTCAAAGCGTCGGCATTTGTATTTAATTTACCTTTTTTATATACGATTTCATAATCGAATTCCTCCAATTTTAAACGCCATCTAATTAATTTTTGACTACACTGTTTCAATGAAAAAAGCCATTGTAGAGGTTTGTGGTCTGTAAAAATTTTAAATTTCCGTCCAAAAATATAGGGCCGGAAGTATTGTGTCGCCCAAACAATCGATAAAAGTTCTTTCTCTATTGTTGAGTAGTTCATTTCAGTTGTATTTAAAGTTCTACTTGCATATGCAATGGGAAGGTCATTACCTAGGCTGCCTTGCGATAACACGGCGCCAATCGCAACATTGCTTGCGTCGCAGGTTAAGTTGAATTCTTTCGTGAAATCAGGGTATTGTAAGATTGGTTCATTTATTAAAAGATTTTTACAAGTTTCAAAACATTTAATATAATCGGGATCGTCAATGTTTATAGTAGCGTCCTTTTTTAAGCATTTAGTGAGAGGTTTAGTGATTCGAGCAAAGTCTTTTATGAATTTTCTGTAATAACCGAGGAGTCCTAAAAAGCCTTTTATTTGTTTCGGGGTTTTTGGAATCGGATAATTTTGAATAGCTACAATTTTATCAGGGTTTGGCTTTACGCTATTAGGGGTAACAATATGACCTAAATAAGCCACTTCTTTTTGTAAAAATTCTGATTTATCTAATTGTATTTTAAAATTTGATTTTCTCAATCGGTCAAAAACTAATTTTAAATTATTAATATGTTCCTGAAGGCTAGTGCTAAAAATAATAATATCATCTAGGTAAACCAAGCATTTGTTATTAGTTAAACCTCTTAGAATATTATCCATTACGCGCTGGAAAGTAGCGGGGGCATTTTTTAAGCCAAAGGGCATACGTAGAAATTCGTAGTGCCCATCTTCTGTATTGAATGCTGTTTTTTCTATATCTATTTCGTTCATTTCGATCTGGTGGAAGCCAGATGCTAAGTCCAGGGTGGTGAAATACTGACATCGTCCTAATTTATCTAATAAGTCAGTTATGTTCGGTATCGGGTATTTATCGTCAATTGTCTTATCATTCAACTTACGGTAATCTATGACTATACGCCACTTTCTTTTTCCAGAGGCGTCTAGTTTTTTAGGCACGATCCAAATCGGTGACGACCATGGTGAACATGATGGTCTTATGATATTTTGATCAAGCATGTTTTGTATTTGAGATCGTACTTCCTCTTTATGAATTTCCGGATATCTATATGATTTGGTGTAAATAGGAATTTCGTCTTTTGTTTTAATAGAATGTTTAATTTGATTCGTAAAACTCAACTGCTTATTTTCTAAATGAAAAATATCCGAATACTCGTGAATTAATTTAGTGATTATTAATTTTTCTTCTTCATTCATATGATCAGTACGAATTTTTGATAAATCAAATTTTAAATTTTCTGTTTGTATAAAATTTAAATTCGGACTAGAGTACGTCTCGTAATTATCAATACTTTCAACGTTAATTGGTTTCAATAAGTTTAATTTGATTTGATCATTTGATAAATTTATTACTGTGCAAAAAGCATGATAATTTTGGGCTTTGGATACACATTCAGGAATTAAAATATTATTAGTTTTTATTTCGGGGATTAATATTGTGCCGTCTTTCTTATCTACTTGAACTCTGATTACCTTCTCAGTTCTCGGAACTAAGATAACGTGTCTACTTTCATATGAGATGTTGTTAACGTCTCCTTTATTCTCGGAATTGTGATGATTAATTTTAATTTTCGAATTTAATGTAATTAATAAATTTTGATTCAAATCTATAACTGTTTTTAATAATTTCCAATTATCTAGTCCTAATAAGATATCAAATTGATCGTGAAAATCGAAAAGGTGATATTTTAATTTTAGGTTCTTTTTATTTAAATTAAATATTTTTGAAGCTGGAATAAAAGTGCTATAATTTTCTGTGGATGTTCCGTGAGCTGTCGAAATTTTGAAAGGATCATTAATTATCGAGTTTTTATAATATTTATATGCAATATTTGGTTTGATAAAGGATTTAGTACTTCCTGTATCTATGAGAACTTTTAATTTATTCTCGGGAAAAATAATATACGGTAATTTACTTTGGTTATTTGTTAAATTCATCAGTTCGATTCGTTGAACTGGTGCTGTTCTATTTCCGAGGCTACTAACCCTAAAAAATGGTTTTGTTCAAAATTTTGAAAATCGTAACTTGGATTTTCATCTGAGTGTTCTATTATGGTGTTTTCGTTTTCGGGAATGCAATTTAATTCGCATTCAGCGTTAATTTCATTTTCATCTATATTATACATTTCTTCGTGTACAGTGTTTTGCGCGGGTCTAGCATATTGCTGAGACGGTCCTGGTCGTGGTTGGAAAGTGTTTCTTGTTGAAATACTCATGGGTGTTGGTTTATAATTATTCGTAACTCTTGTTTGTTGTGTAAATTGTCTTGGTTTTTGAAATGTATTTTGAGTGAATGGTTTTGGTGTTTGATATGTGTAATTATTTGTTTTTTGGGGTTGAGAGTAATGAGTTATTTTAGGTGGTAGTTTATTTTGTTGGAATCGCGAATTATTTATAGGTTGTTTAAAATGATTTTGAATCGGTTTAATATTTTTAGGTGACTCGAATTGAAAGTCGTTTGTAAGCATATTTAATGCGGAACTTAAGTTTTGAGGATTTTTGGCACGCATAAGCTGACCAATGGGTTCTTTCAACCCTTTGAGTAAAATTCTCAAAGCATATTCTCTAAAATATTCAGTTAAAACTGGTTTCTCATTATTATTTTTATGAGTAGCAATGTAAGATGTTATCATGTTTAATACTTTTGTAATTTTATTATAAAAATCAAAAACGGTTTCGTTATGATTCTGTTTGAGTTCTGTTAACTCGATATTTAATGTGAATATATCACGTTTATCTGCATATGTGCTAATTAATGCATTTTTTAAATCATCCCATGTTCTAATGTCACAGGACGCAATGTTAACGGCGGCTTCGCCTTTAATTTTTGAATAAATAGTACACATTAAATATTCATTTTGAAAGTCGTTTGGGTTGGCTAAATTGTAAAATGTATTAACTAATTTTTGGCAGACTTCTATGAATCTGGGCAATAATTCTCTTTCACCATGAAAGTCAGGAACCATGTCCAAATATTCTTTACGTAGTGGTACTACTGCCATTGTTTTTGTTAGGAGAGTTGCTGGTTTCAGAATTATTCTTTGATCAATGTGTAAATTTTGTATACGATCTTCTAGATCGGAGTCAGAATCGGACTGAGTGGAATTTTCTGTGTCTCAATTTAAATTAAAAAGTGTTGAGCCTCTAAGTGACATGTACTTACAGCAAGTGAATCCAGTACATTGGTCCTTGGCTGTGTTGTACTCTTCCTGGGGTTGTCCTGGTGTCCTGGGCTCGGTCGCGCTGATGTCCTCTCAGCTCGTACGGGTCAGGTAGGCAGGCACCGGCTGATGTTCGCTCAGCTGGCGGGTCAGGATGCAGTTGATATGCTTTCAACTTTGTCAGAGACTTCAACTTTTCACTCGCGACTTTTGTCGATTGCCAAATAAATCGTTAGACGAAACAAAATTATATCCGTTAATTTTGTTTTGGCAATCCTACCGACTGCGCCACTTAAAGTTTTATTTATAGTCGCTGTGTTTTTAAAAACTTTTATTTTGTTACTAACAAAAGTACAATTTAAATTCAGATGTTTTCCGTTTAACAGTTCGACTAAGACTGAATACAATATAACATAAAATATTCTAAGACAGCTACAATCTTATCTAATTATTCTAAAAGGGGTGTCATGTTGCACCGTGGGGCAGTGCTGACGGTGCGGTTCCCATCTTCTGGAGCGATGTAACTTATATATATATATATATATATATATATATATATATATATATATATATATATATATATATATATATATATATATATATATATATATATATATATATATATATATAAGAATTTTATTGTCTGCTAATATAAAAAATTACAAGGTGCATACATCATGGAAAGTATGTACATCTGATTTCGTTATAATCATTGATACATACAATTTTAGATTAGAAAGTACATGACATATATTTAGTATCTAATATTTATAACTTGCAGGAAAAACAAATTGAAACAAAAAACCTACACATTTATTACGCATTTCTCAACTATTCATTTCAAGCAGTTTATAAATAGTTCTCCTATGTTTATATTTCTTATATTCTAATGACTCTAAATTCTTCTCACATAATGACCTAATAACAGGATTATTGTTTAGCTCGAGTTTAGAGTAAAATTTTGTAGTTAGTTCATTTATATATTCTTTAATATATTTTATGTTTAATTGTTCATGCATTTCTGTGATTTTCATGTATTTGGGATATTGTCCTATTATCCTAAGGCACTTGTTTTGTATTATTTGCAGTTTTCTGTAGTTTGTTTCACAGGTATTGTACCACACTGGTGCACTGTAGGTTAAAATTGGTCTAATACATTGTTTATAGATTAATAATTTGTTCGTTAAACTTAACGCGCACTTTTTGTTAAACACAGGAAATAGTTGATATAATATTTTATTAGCTTTGTTTACAGTTTCATTTATATGTTTCGTTGCCGTTAGTCCTTTGTCCATATAGAGTCCCAGATATTTTACGGATTTTTTCCACTCAGCCGGCACTCCTTCTGTTAATACATTGTGCTTGATGGCGGGTCTTCTTTTGGTGCACAGAATTACTTCGGTTTTAGTACTATTTATTTTAATTTACCATTTGGTAAAATACTTTTTAGCTTGGTCGATAGATGCGGTTAGTCTGTTAGCTATTGTGTCGATGCGATAGGATTGGGTGAAGTATGCCGTGTCGTCAGCGTATAGTGCAATATTAACATCTGTTTTCTTCGGAAGGTCGTTTATATAGATGGTGAACAAAATTGGCCCTAAAATTGAACCCTGTGGTACACCAGCTTCAATGATTCTCTTGGTTGAGTTATCTTCGTTGACTTTGACAATGAATTTTCGTTCTTTAATGTAAGAGTTTACAGTTTCGATTATGTACATGGGAAATTCATACTCAATTAGTTTGTATATTAAGCCTCTATGCCAGACACTGTCAAATGCTTTTTCGATGTCAATAAATGCGGCTCCTACATGTTTATTTTTGTTGTATGCATCTGTAATATAGTCAGA
>CAWWDY010000199.1:0-74442 GCA_963942605.1 Poecilus cupreus | reverse complement strand
ACGACATATACATGAATATGACAGTTTAAATACTTGAAAACGGTGTTTTGTTTGCTTTTGCATGCTTAAAACAGCATTTTTAGCTTGCTTTCACCTACATTAGCTATTACACACGACAGAAACATGAATATGAAAGTTTAAATACTTGAAAACAGCATTTTGTAAGTTTTTGCATGCTGAACACAGCTATTTTATCTTGATTTTGCAAACATAAGCCATTACACACGACATATACATAAATATGACAGTTTAAATACTTGAAAACGGTGTTTTGTATGCTTTTGCATGCTTAAAACAGCATTTTTATCTTGCTTTCACCAACATTAGCTATTATACACGACAGAAACTTGAATATGGCAGTTTAAATGCTTGAAAACCGTGTTTTGTTTGCTTTTGCATGCTTAGAACAGCATTTTTATCTTGCTTTCACCAACATTAGCTATTATACACGACAGAAACATGAATATGACAGTTTAAATACTTGAAAACAGCATTTTGTACCTTTTTGCATGCTGAAGACAGCAATTTTATCTTAATTTTGCAAACATAAGCCATTACACACGACATATACATGAATATGACAGTTTAAATACTTGAAAACAATGTTTTGTATGCTTTTGCATGCTTAAAACAGCATTTATATCTTGCTTTCACCAACATTAGCTATTATACACGACAGAAACATGAATATGACAGTTTAAATACTTGAAAACAGCATTTTGTATGTTTTTGCAAGCTGAAAACAGCTATTTTATCTTGATTTTGCAAACATAAGCCACTACACACGACATATACATGAATATGACAGTTTAAATACTTGAAAACGGTGTTTTGTATGCTTTTGCATGCTTAAAACAGCATTTGTATCTTGCTTTCACCAACATTAGCTATTATACACGACAAAAACATGAATATGACAGTTTAAATACTTGAAAAGGGCATTTTGTATGTTTTTGCAAGCTGAAAACAGCTATTTTATCTTGATTTTGCAAACATAAGCCATTACACACGACATATACATGAATATGACAGTTTAAATACTTGAAAACGGTGTTTTGTATGCTTTTGCATGCTTAAAACAAATTTTGTCTTGCTTTCACCAACATTAGCTATTATACACGACAGAAACATGAATTTGACAGTTTAAATACTTATAAACGGTGTTTTGTATGCTTTTGCATGCTTAAAACAGCATTTTTATCTTGCTTTCACCAACATTAGCTATTATACACGACAGAAACATGAATATGACAGTTTAAATACTTGAAAACAGCATTTTGTATGTTTTTGCAAACTGAAAACAGCTATTTTATCTTGATTTTGCAAACACAAGCCATTACACACGACATATACATGAATATGACAGTTTAAATATTGAAAACGGTGTTTTGTATGCTTTTGCATGCATAAAACAGCATTTTTATTTTGCTTTCACCAACATTAACTATTATACATGAAAGAAACATGAATATGGCTGTTTAAATGCTTGAAAACCGTGTTTTGTTTGCTTTTTCATGCTTAAAACAGCTATTTTATCTTGATTTTGCAAACATAAGCCATTACACACGACATATACATAAATATGACAGTTTAAATACTTGAAAACGGTGTTTTGTATGCTTTTGCATGCTTAAAACAGCATTTTTATCTTGCTTTCACCAACATTAGCTATTATACACGACAGAAACATGAATATGACAGTTTAAATACTTGAAAACAGCATTTTGTATCTTTTTGCATGCTGAAAACAGCAATTTTATCTTAATTTTGCAAACATAAGCCATTACACACGACATATACATGAATATGACAGTTTAAATACTTGAAAACAATGTTTTGTATGCTTTTGCATGCTTAAAACAGCATTTTTATCTTGCTTTCACCAACATTAGCTATTATACACGACAGAAACATGAATATGACAGTTTAAATACTTGAAAACGGTGTTTTGTATGCTTTTGCATGCTTAAATCAGCATTTTTATCTTGCTTTCACCAACATTAGCTATTATACACGACAGAAACATGAATATGACAGTTTAAATACTTGGAAACAGCATTTTGTATGTTTTTGCAAGCTGAAAACAGCTATTTTATCTTGATTTTGCAAACATAAGCCACTACACACGACATATACATGAATATGACAGTTTAAATACTTGAAAACGGTGTTTTGTATGCTTTTGCATGCTTAAAACAGCATTTGTATCTTGCTTTCACCAACATTAGCTATTATACACGACAAAAACATGAATATGACAGTTTAAATACTTGAAAAGGGCATTTTGTATGTTTTTGCAAGCTGAAAACAGCTATTTTATCTTGATTTTGCAAACATAAGCCAACACACGACATATACATAAATATGACAGTTTAAATACTTGAAAACGGTGTTTTGTATGCTTTTGCATGCTTAAAACAGCATTCTTATCTTGCTTTCACCAACATTAGCTATTATTCACGACAAAAACATGAATATGACAGTTTAAATACTTGAAAACAGCATTTTGTAAGTTTTTGCATGCTGAACATAGCTATTTTATCTTGATTTTGCAAACATAAGCCATTAAACACGACATATACATAAATATGACAGTTTAAATACTTGAAACCGTGTTTTGTATGCTTTTGCATGCTTAAAACAGCATTTTTATCTTGCTATCACCAACATTAGCTATTATGCACGACAGAAACTTGAATATGGCAGTTTAAATGCTTGAAAACCGTGTTTTGTTTGCTTTTGCATGCTTAAAACAGCATTTTTATCTTGCTTTCACCAACATTAGCTATTATACACGACAGAAACATGAATATGACAGTTTAAATACTTGAAAACAGCATTTTGTACCTTTTTGCATGCTGAAGCCAGCAATTTTATCTTAATTTTGCAAACATAAGCCATTACACACGACATATACATGAATATGACAGTTTAAATACTTGAAAACAATGTTTTGTATGCTTTTGCATGCTTAAAACAGCATTTTTATCTTGCTTTCACCAACATTAGCTATTATACTCGACAGAAACATGAATATGACAGTTTAAATACTTGAAAACGGTGTTTTGTATGCTTTTGCATGCTTAAATCAGCATTTTTATCTTGCTTTCACCAACATTAGCTACTATACACGACAGAAACATGAATATGACAGTTTAAATACTTGAAAACAGCATTTTGTATGTTTTTGCAAGCTGAAAACAGCTATTTTATCTTGATTTTGCAAACATAAGCCACTACACACGACATATACATGAATATGACAGTTTAAATACTTGAAAACGGTGTTTTGTATGCTTTTGCATGCTTAAAACAGCATTTGTATCTTGCTTTCACGAACATTAGCTATTATACACGACAAAAACATGAATATGACAGTTTAAATACTTGAAAAGGGCATTTTGTAAGTTTTTGCAAGCTGAAAACAGCTATTTTATCTTGATTTTGCAAACATAAGCCAACACACGACATATACATAAATATGACAGTTTAAATACTTGAAAACGGTGTTTTGTATGCTTTTGCATGCTTAAAACAGCATTTTTATCTTGCTTTCACCAACATTAGCTATTATTTACGACAAAAACATGAATATGACAGTTTAAATACTTGAAAACAGCATTTTGTATGTTTTTTCAAGCTGAAAACAGCTATTTTATCTTGATTTTGCAAACATAAGCCAGTACACACGACATATACATGAATATGACAGTTTAAATACTTGAAAACGGTGTTTTGTATGCTTTTGCATGCTTAAAACAACATTTTTATCTTGCTTTCACCAACATTAGCTATTATACACGACAAAAACATGAATATGACAGTTTAAATACTTGAAAATAGCATTTTGTATGTTTTTGCAAGCTGAAAACAGATATTTTATCTTAATTTTGCAAACATAAGCCTTTACACACGACATATACATGAATAAGATAGTTTAAATACTTGAAAACGGTGTTTTGTATGCTTTTGCATGCTTAAAAAAGGATTTTTATCTTGCTTTCACCAACATTAGCTATTATGCACGACAAAAACATGAATATGACAGTTTAAATCCTTGAAAACAGCATTTTGTATGTTTTTGCAAGCTGAAAACAGCTATTTTATCTTGATTTTGCAAACATAAGCCATTACACACGACATATACATGAATATGACAGTTTAAATACTTGAAAACGGTGTTTTGTATGCTTTTGCATGCTTAAAACACATCTTGCTTTCACCAACATTAGCTATTATACACGACAGAAACATGAATATGACAGTTTAAATACTTGAAAACGTTGTTTTGTATGCTTTTGCATGCTTAAAACAGCATTTTTATTTTGCATTCACCAACATTAGCTATTATACACGACAGAAACATGAATATGGCAGTTTAAATGCTTGATAACAGCATTTTGCATGTTTTTGCAAGCTGAAAACAGATATTTTATCTTGATTTTGCAAACATGAGCCATTACACACGACATATACATGAATATGACAGTTTAAATACTTGAAAACGGTGTTTTGTTTGCTTTTGCATGCTTAAAACAGCATTTTTAGCTTGCTTTCACCTACATTAGCTATTACACACAACAGAAACATGAATATGAAAGTTTAAATACTTGAAAACAGCATTTTGTAAGTTTTTGCATGCTGAACACAGCTATTTTATTTTGATTTTGCAAACACAAGCCATTACACACGACATATACATGAATATGACAGTTTAAATATTGAAAACGGTGTTTTGTATGCTTTTGCATGCATAAAACAGCATTTTTATCTTGCTTTCACCAGCATTAGCTATTATACACGACAGAAACATGAATATGGCTGTTTAAATGCTTGAAAACCGTGTTTTGTTTGCTTTTGCATGCTTAAAACAGCTATTTTATCTTGATTTTGCAAACATAAGCCATTACACACGACATATACATGAATATGACAGTTTAAATACTTGAAAACGGTGTTTTGTTTGCTTTTGCATGCTTAAAACAGCATTTTTATCATGCTTTCACCAACATTAGATATTATACACGACAGAAACATGAATATGACAATTTAAATACTTGAAAACAGCATTTTGTATGTTTTTGCTAGCTGAAAACAGCTATTTTTTCTTGATTTTGCAAACATAAGCCATTACACACGACATATATATGAATATGACAGTTTAAATACTTGAAAACGGTGTTTTGTTTGCTTTTGCATGCTTAAAACAGCATTTTTAGCTTGCTTTCACCTACATTAGCTATTACACACGACAGAAACATGAATATGACAGTTTAAATACTTGAAAACAGCATTTTGTATGTTTTTGCATGCAGAAAAAAAAATTTTATCTTAATTTTGCAAACATAAGCCATTACACGCGACATATACATGAATATGACAGTTTAAATACTATAAAACAGCATTTTGTATGTTTTTGCATTCTGAAAACAGCAATTTTATCTTGATTTTGCAAACATAAGCCATTACACACGACATATACATAAATATGACAGTTTAAATACTTGAAAACGGTGTTTTGTTTGCTTTTGCATGCTTAAAACAGCCTTTTTATCTTGCTTTCACCAACGTTAGCTATTATACACGACAGAAACATGAATATGACAGTTTAAATGCTTGAAATCCGTGTGTTGTTTGCTTTTGCATGCTTAAAACAGCATTTTTATCTTGCTTTCACCAACATTAGCTATTTTACACGACAGAAATATGAATATGACAGTTTAAATACTTGAAAACAGCATTTTGTATGTTTTTGCATGCTGAAAACAGCAATTTTATCTTGCTTTCACCAACATTAGCTATTATACACGACAGAAACATGAATATGACAGTTTAAATACTATAAAACAGCATTTTGTATGTTTTTGCATTCTGAAAACAGCAATTTTATCTTGATTTTGCAAACATAAGCCATTACACATGACATATACATGAATATGACAGTTTAAATACTAGAAAACGGTGTTTTGTATGCTTTTGCATGCTTAAAACAGCATTTTTATCTTGCTTTCACCAACAATAGCTATTATACACGACAAAAACATGAATATGATAGTTTAAATACTTGAAAACTGCATTTTGTATGTTTTTGCAAGCTGTAAACAGCTATTTTATCTTGATTTTGCAAACATAAGCCATTACACACGACATATACATGAATATGACAGTTTACATACTTGAAAACGGTGTTTTGTATGCTTTTGCATGCTTAAAACAGCATTTGTATCTTGCTTTGTTACCCTACAAAACCGTGGTGGTTATGCAGGCGTAACTTGCTCCTTGATGGAGGCGGCTAGCTAAATAGAACAGTGGAGATGGGTGTGGGTCGATTTTTGGTTCTAGGAAATCGAAAACAACAGTAATATTAGAGTGGGCGCCACGCGGTCGCTTTACAGCCAGCGGTACCCAACCGCGAAGGTACTAGGAGCAAAAACAATAATCTAGGCGCGCAGGAAGGTAACGGATACAGCGCAAGGAAATGGTATACGAGGAGTGCATCCGCTGCGCAACCGTCAGCAGCAACCAAGATGTTGGAGACCTGTTCAGAAAACACGACAAAACAAATAATACTAAATAAATATATATAACAATACCAGCGTGCTCAGTAACTCATCATACTTACCGTGATTTGTGTATCACAGAACGAGATAATAATAATAATAAAGTAACACTCACTTTGTCACCACTGATTGATTGGATAGGTTGGGTAAGTTTCCTTACATTCAAACACAGAAAAGTTAAAGTAAAATATTTACTGCGTTGGATGAAAGTGTAATAAACAAAAACACAAAGTAAAGCTACGCACTGTATAGGGGTGACGCGAGGAACAGCAGCCAATGCTGCCTTGAGTAAATGACGTGAGTGAAATACCGTAACGTTTATACACTGCCCGCAAATGAAGTACAAAAGTTCTAAAACATAAGACCCTAGGTCGATCGACGTCGGTTTACAACAATGGGGTTGAGCGTATAAGACGTATAAGAACAATAAAACAATTCTCGGATTACCCCAGACAAGGCGTTGCGAAATCAACAGTAAATAATAATTGAAATTATAATAATTGAAATTACAATAATTTATAAAAGAAAATGTTAAATTTACATAAAGCAACATGTAATAGAGCTGATAACTAAACCAAAGTGTTTCAGATAATAATTAAAACTGATAGAATAAATTAGACAACAATCGTAGAAACTGACCAATCTCCATCGGCAACAATGAGATGGCAAATGGTTGCACAAATACACAAAATCAGGGCGATAAAGTGCGCGGGAGAAATAACAAGTAGCTAACAGTTATAATAGTTCACTTAGCTGTACGACGAGCCACTACTGGCCGCTGGAGTACCCCTTGCCCCTCGCTCCGCGCTCTACTGGGCCACCAACATCTGGATCACTGGATCTGGCTCGCGGCGGATGCACTTTGGCGGTCTGGGCTGAGACGCAGGACACCGAAGGCTGCTGGTCGGGTACCAAGGAAGCTGGGTATGCGCTGCCTGAGATTGAGCGCATTCACGAGGCGTGAAGATGGAACAATGGCGGTCGCCGAGCGTTTATTTTAAATCCTCAACAACTGAGCTATTCCGGAGAGTGCAAACGAAATATCACACAAACACTGCTCCCGAAACTACGTTTGGTGATTACCCAAAATCCCCAAAACTGGGTATTGTAGAAACAATATTAATAAACAACCAAAACTCATAAACTCGGTACGACTTCAACTTGTTCTCGCTTCGTATCTTTCTTTTTCAACTTCCCACTGACTTGTGTAAAATTTTTAATTTTAAGAAAGAGAGAGATGGACAAGGACAGCTATACGAATTTAAGAAGAAAACAAAGAAAGTGTCAGAACACTAGCGACAAACAATAAAAACAGCAACTAAAGGCATGTATACAATGCACAATCTCGCAGAAAAGGCAGGCAAACAAGGGAATTAAATGTGAAAGGTAGTTTAAGGGTCATTATTAATAATCGAGGATGTACTGTAGTTTATGTTTATAACGAAAATAAAGGTCTAAATATTTAAACTAAGTTTTATCAAATACGCGGCGCTATAGCTGCGCCTTTACACACTAATGACGCCTGCGCGTTTAAACATTTCTAAAGTGTCAACAAGATATCAACAAATAAGTCCTTGGAGGGAAAAAGGGAAATAATTCTAATATGTGGCAACTAAAGCACGGCAATAAATCAAATTTAACTATTGTAAATCATTACAGGTAAGTGTAAAATAAGAAATTATTAAGTTACATTGATCAATTCTTTAACTACACAATTTTTCTTTTAGGTTAGTAGAAGAAAGGAAACCATTAAATTGATGAGGATGGATCTACAGGATATGAACAAAAAAAAAGGAATGGGATACGAAATTGACACGTAACAGCTTTCACCAACATTAGCTATTATGCACGACAGAAACATGAATATGACAGTTTAAATACTTGAAAACAGTGTTTTGTATGCTTTTGCATGCTTAAATCAGCATTTTTATCTTGCTTTCACCAACATTAGCTATTATACATGACAGAAACATGAATATGACAGTTTAAATACTTCAAAACAGCATTTTGTATGTTTTTGCAAGCTGAAAACAGCTATTTTATCTTGATTTTGCAAACATAAGTCATTACACACGACATATACATGAATATGACAGTTTAAATACTAGAAAAAGGTGTTTTGTATGCTTTTGCATGCTTAAAACAGCATTTGTATCTTGCTTCCACCAACATTAGCTATTATACACGACAAAAACATGAATATGACAGTTTAAATACTTGAAAAGAGCATTTTGTATGTTTTTGCAAGCTGAAAACAGCTATTTTATCTTGATTTTGCAAACATAAGCCATTACACACGGCATATACATGAATATTTTTTATTTTTATTTATTTATTTGGGAAACCAACAGATAAATCCAATAACAGGTTTCCTCGGAAAATATACAAATACAATTTTGAAAATTTACAAATTATAAGTACAACAAAGACAGATGTTAAATACAAAAGTAACAAATTTGAAAATTGACAAATATAAAAAGTACATAATCGAAAGTAATTACAAGTTTAATGCATGCTTAAAGCGGCTTAGTGACAAACAGAAAAGGTCTAAATGTTGAAAATTTTCATTGTAACAGTTCATGAGTCGTTGCAGAGGAGAATTTTTGTAGTTATTGGAATTATAATTCTTAACATAGAATAACTGCTTGTTACGCACTGCTACAGATGGAATATGAAAATTTAAGTTGGCAAGAATGTCAGGACAATCAACAATATTGTTTACAATTTTAAATAAAAACATTATGTCAGCATTCATTCTTCTTTGCTCTAAGGTTGCCAAGTTTAGATGTTTCAATAAAAGTTCGTAGTTGTATTCGTTTAATCCAAATTTAAACTTAAGCAGTGAAACAAATTTTTTCTGTACAGACTCAATTCTACAAATGTTTTTATTATAAGATGGACTCCAAACTTGAGAAGCATATTCAACAATAGGACGTACATAGGTGTTAAATAATAAAGTAAATGATTGAATGTTGTTAAAGCGGTTAAGTGATCTATATACAAATCCTAAAGTTTTGTATGCTTTCCTAGCTACGGTATCAACTTGTTCGTTAAATAATAATTTGGGATCAAACAAAACACCCAAATCTTTTATTGTTGTTTTTCGTTCTAAATCTAAGTTGTGCAACTTATAAGGAAAATATATAATATTCTTATTTCTAGTAAACGAAACAACAGAGCATTTATCAATATTTAAATGTAAGTCATTTTCAGTACAAAATTGTTGTAAATTCAGCAGTTCATTTTGTAGACGGTTACAATCTGCTAAACTGTGAATTTCCATGAATATTTTCAAATCATCCGCGTACAAAAGAAACTTACAATATTTAAAGCATTTATAAATTGAATTGATATAAAAATTAAATAGCAAGGGTCCTAAGTGTCATCCTTGAGGAACACCCGATAGTACTGGAAATGACCTAGATTTGTAACCGTTACAAAGTACAAACTGAGAACGATTTCTAATATAAGAATCTATCCAACGTAACAGTGAACCATGGATACCATAAGAAAACAGTATAGCAATAAGCTTGTTGTGGTTAACTCTGTCGAAAGCTTTGCTGAAATCACCACATCTACCTGAACTCTATTATCCAAACATCCACTAGTAAATTCAGTAAAAGGTATTAAGTTATTTAAAACCGATTTCTTAGCGCAGAATCCAGATTGTTGAGGAATAATTATAGTATTATAATCAGATTTGATTTTATCAACAACTACGGATTCGAAAATTTTACTAAAGCAAGACAGAATGGATATAGGTCTATAGTTGCAAATATTGCTTTTATTTCCCGATTTAAAAATTATGACAGTTTAAATACTTGAAAACGGTGTTTTGTTTGCTTTTGAATGCTTAAAACAGCATTTTTAGCTTGCTTTCACCTACATTAGCTATTACACACGACAGAAACATGAATATGACAATTTAAATACTTGAAAACAGCATTTTGTATGTTTTTGCTAGCTGAAAACAGCTATTTTATCTTGATTTTGCAAACATAAGCCATTACACACGACATATACATGAATATGACAGTTTAAATACTTGAAAACGGTGTTTTGTTTGCTTTTGAATGCTTAAAACAGCATTTTTATCTTGCTTTCACCAACATTAGCTATTATACACGACAGAAACATGAATATTACAGTTTAAATGCTTGAAAACCGTGTTTTGTTTGCTTTTGCATGCTTAAAACAGCATTTTTATCTTGCTTTCACCAACATTAGCTATTATACACGACAGAAACATGAATATGACAGTTTAAATACTTGAAAACAGCATTTTGTATGTTTTTGCAAGCTGAAAACAGCTATTTTATCTTGATTTTGCAAACATAAGCCAACACACGACATATACATAAATATGACAGTTTAAATACTTGAAAACGGTGTTTTGTATGCTTTTGCATGCTTAAAACAGCATTTTTATCTTGCTTTCACCAACATTAGCTATTGTACACGACAAAAACATGAATATGACAGTTTAAATACTTGAAAACAGCATTTTGTATGTTTTTGCAAGCTGAAAACAGCTATTTTATCTTGATTTTGCAAACATAAGCTAGTACACACGACATATACATGAAAATGACAGTTTAAATACTTGAAAACAGCATTTTGTATGTTTTTGCAAGCTGAAAATAGCTATTTTATCTTGATTTTGCAAACATAAGCCAGTACACACGACATATACATGAATATGACAGTTTAAATACTTATAAACGGTGTTTTGTATGCTTTTGCATGCTTAAAACAGCATTTTTATCTTGCTTTCAACAACATTAGCTATTATACACGACAGAAACATGAATATGACAGTTTAAATACTTGAAAACAGCATTTTGTATATTTTTGCATGCTGATAACAGCTATTTTATCTTGATTTTGCAAACATAATCCATTACACACGACATATACATGAATATGATAGTTAAATACTTGAAAACGGTGTTTTGTTTGCTTTTGCATGCTTAAAACAGCATTTTTATCTTGCTTTCACCAACATTAGATATTATACACGACAGAAACATGAATATGACAATTTAAATACTTGAAAACAGCATTTTGTATGTTTTTGCTAGCTGAAAACAGCTATTTTATCTTGATTTTGCAAACATAAGCCATTACACACGACATATACATGAATATGACAGTTTAAATACTTGAAAACGGTGTTTTGTTTACTTTTGCATGCTTAAAACAGCATTTTTAGCTAGCTTTCACCTACATTAGATATTACACACGACAGAAACATGAATATGACAGTTTAAATACTTGAAAACAGCATTTTGTATGTTTTTGCATGCAGAAAAAAAATTTTATCTCGATTTTGCAAACATAAGCCATTACACACGACAAATACATGAATATGACAGTTTAAATACTAGAAAACGGTGTTTTGTATACTTTTGTATGCTTAAAACAGCATTTTTATCTTGCTTTCACCAACATTAGCTATTATACACGACAAAAACATGAATATGACAGTTTAAATACTTGAAAAGAGCATTTTGTATGTTTTCGCAAGCTGAAAACAGCTATTTTATCTTGATTTTGCAAACATAAGCCAACACACGACATATACATAAATATGACAGTTTAAATACTTGAAAACGGTGTTTTGTATGCTTTTGCATGCTTAAAACAGCATTTTTATCTTGCTTTCACCAACATTAGCTATTATACACGACAAAAACATGAATATGACAGTTTAAATACTTGAAAACAGCATTTTGTATGTTTTTGCAAGCTGAAAACAGCTATTTTATCTTGATTTTGCAAACATAAGCCAGTACACACGACACATACATGAATATGACAGTTTAAATACTTGAAAACAGCATTTTGTATGTTTTGCAAGCTGAAAACAGCTATTTTATCTTGATTTTGCAAACATAAGCCATTACACACGACATATACATGAATATGACAGTTTAAATACTTGAAAACGGTGTTTTGTATGCTTTTGCATGCTTAAAACAGCATTTTTATCTTACTTTCACCAACATTAGCCATTATACATGACAGAAACTTGAATATGACCGTTTAAATACTTGAAAACAGCATTTTGTATGTTTTTGCAAACTGAAAATAGCTATTTTATCTTGATTTTGCAAACATATGCCATTACACACGACATATACATGAATATGACAGTTTAAATACTTGAAAACGGTTTTTTGTATGATTTGCATGCTTAAAACAGAATTTGTATCTTGCTTTCACCAACATTAGCTATTATACACGACAGAAACATGAATATGGCAGTTTAAATACTTGAAAACGGTGTTTTGTATGCTTTTGCATGCTTAAATCAGCATTTTTATCTTGCTTTCACCAACATTAGCTATTATACACGACAGAAACATGAATATGACAGTTTAAATACTTGAAAACAGCATTTTGTATGTTTTTGCAAGCTGAAAACAGCTATTTTATCTTGATTTTGCAAACATAAGCCATTACACACGGCATATACATGAATATTTTTTATTTTTATTTATTTATTTGGGAAACCAACAGATAAATCCAATAACAGGTTTCCTCGGAAAATATACAAATACAATTTTGAAAATTTACAAATTATAAGTACAACAAAGACAGATGTTAAATACAAAAGTAACAAATTTGAAAATTGACAAATATAAAAAGTACATAATCGAAAGTAATTACAAGTTTAATGCATGCTTAAAGCGGCTTAGTGACAAACAGAAAAGGTCTAAATGTTGAAAATTTTCATTGTAACAGTTCATGAGTCGTTGCAGAGGAGAATTTTTGTAGTTATTGGAATTATAATTCTTAACATAGAATAACTGCTTGTTACGCACTGCTACAGATGGAATATGAAAATTTAAGTTGGCAAGAATGTCAGGACAATCAACAATATTGTTTACAATTTTAAATAAAAACATTATGTCAGCATTCATTCTTCTTTGCTCTAAGGTTGCCAAGTTTAGATGTTTCAATAAAAGTTCGTAGTTGTATTCGTTTAATCCAAATTTAAACTTAAGCAGTGAAACAAATTTTTTCTGTACAGACTCAATTCTACAAATGTTTTTATTATAAGATGGACTCCAAACTTGAGAAGCATATTCAACAATAGGACGTACATAGGTGTTAAATAATAAAGTAAATGATTGAATGTTGTTAAAGCGGTTAAGTGATCTATATACAAATCCTAAAGTTTTGTATGCTTTCCTAGCTACGGTATCAACTTGTTCGTTAAATAATAATTTGGGATCAAACAAAACACCCAAATCTTTTATTGTTGTTTTTCGTTCTAAATCTAAGTTGTGCAACTTATAAGGAAAATATATAATATTCTTATTTCTAGTAAACGAAACAACAGAGCATTTATCAATATTTAAATGTAAGTCATTTTCAGTACAAAATTGTTGTAAATTCAGCAGTTCATTTTGTAGACGGTTACAATCTGCTAAACTGTGAATTTCCATGAATATTTTCAAATCATCCGCGTACAAAAGAAACTTACAATATTTAAAGCATTTATAAATTGAATTGATATAAAAATTAAATAGCAAGGGTCCTAAGTGTCATCCTTGAGGAACACCCGATAGTACTGGAAATGACCTAGATTTGTAACCGTTACAAAGTACAAACTGAGAACGATTTCTAATATAAGAATCTATCCAACGTAACAGTGAACCATGGATACCATAAGAAAACAGTATAGCAATAAGCTTGTTGTGGTTAACTCTGTCGAAAGCTTTGCTGAAATCACCACATCTACCTGAACTCTATTATCCAAACATCTACTAGTAAATTCAGTAAAAGGTATTAAGTTATTTAAAACCGATTTCTTAGCGCAGAATCCAGATTGTTGAGGAATAATTATAGTATTATAATCAGATTTGATTTTATCAACAACTACGGATTCGAAAATTTTACTAAAGCAAGACAGAATGGATATAGGTCTATAGTTGCAAATATTGCTTTTATTTCCCGATTTAAAAATTATGACAGTTTAAATACTTGAAAACGGTGTTTTGTTTGCTTTTGAATGCTTAAAACAGCATTTTTAGCTTGCTTTCACCTACATTAGCTATTACACACGACAGAAACATGAATATGACAATTTAAATACTTGAAAACAGCATTTTGTATGTTTTTGCTAGCTGAAAACAGCTATTTTATCTTGATTTTGCAAACATAAGCCATTACACACGACATATACATGAATATGACAGTTTAAATACTTGAAAACGGTGTTTTGTTTGCTTTTGAATGCTTAAAACAGCATTTTTATCTTGCTTTCACCAACATTAGCTATTATACACGACAGAAACATGAATATTACAGTTTAAATGCTTGAAAACCGTGTTTTGTTTGCTTTTGCATGCTTAAAACAGCATTTTTATCTTGCTTTCACCAACATTAGCTATTATACACGACAGAAACATGAATATGACAGTTTAAATACTTGAAAACAGCATTTTGTATGTTTTTGCAAGCTGAAAACAGCTATTTTATCTTGATTTTGCAAACATAAGCCAACACACGACATATACATAAATATGACAGTTTAAATACTTGAAAACGGTGTTTTGTATGCTTTTGCATGCTTAAAACAGCATTTTTATCTTGCTTTCACCAACATTAGCTATTGTACACGACAAAAACATGAATATGACAGTTTAAATACTTGAAAACAGCATTTTGTATGTTTTTGCAAGCTGAAAACAGCTATTTTATCTTGATTTTGCAAACATAAGCTAGTACACACGACATATACATGAAAATGACAGTTTAAATACTTGAAAACAGCATTTTGTATGTTTTTGCAAGCTGAAAATAGCTATTTTATCTTGATTTTGCAAACATAAGCCAGTACACACGACATATACATGAATATGACAGTTTAAATACTTATAAACGGTGTTTTGTATGCTTTTGCATGCTTAAAACAGCATTTTTATCTTGCTTTCAACAACATTAGCTATTATACACGACAGAAACATGAATATGACAGTTTAAATACTTGAAAACAGCATTTTGTATATTTTTGCATGCTGATAACAGCTATTTTATCTTGATTTTGCAAACATAATCCATTACACACGACATATACATGAATATGATAGTTAAATACTTGAAAACGGTGTTTTGTTTGCTTTTGCATGCTTAAAACAGCATTTTTATCTTGCTTTCACCAACATTAGATATTATACACGACAGAAACATGAATATGACAATTTAAATACTTGAAAACAGCATTTTGTATGTTTTTGCTAGCTGAAAACAGCTATTTTATCTTGATTTTGCAAACATAAGCCATTACACACGACATATACATGAATATGACAGTTTAAATACTTGAAAACGGTGTTTTGTTTACTTTTGCATGCTTAAAACAGCATTTTTAGCTAGCTTTCACCTACATTAGATATTACACACGACAGAAACATGAATATGACAGTTTAAATACTTGAAAACAGCATTTTGTATGTTTTTGCATGCAGAAAAAAAATTTTATCTCGATTTTGCAAACATAAGCCATTACACACGACAAATACATGAATATGACAGTTTAAATACTAGAAAACGGTGTTTTGTATACTTTTGTATGCTTAAAACAGCATTTTTATCTTGCTTTCACCAACATTAGCTATTATACACGACAAAAACATGAATATGACAGTTTAAATACTTGAAAAGAGCATTTTGTATGTTTTCGCAAGCTGAAAACAGCTATTTTATCTTGATTTTGCAAACATAAGCCAACACACGACATATACATAAATATGACAGTTTAAATACTTGAAAACGGTGTTTTGTATGCTTTTGCATGCTTAAAACAGCATTTTTATCTTGCTTTCACCAACATTAGCTATTATACACGACAAAAACATGAATATGACAGTTTAAATACTTGAAAACAGCATTTTGTATGTTTTTGCAAGCTGAAAACAGCTATTTTATCTTGATTTTGCAAACATAAGCCAGTACACACGACACATACATGAATATGACAGTTTAAATACTTGAAAACAGCATTTTGTATGTTTTGCAAGCTGAAAACAGCTATTTTATCTTGATTTTGCAAACATAAGCCATTACACACGACATATACATGAATATGACAGTTTAAATACTTGAAAACGGTGTTTTGTATGCTTTTGCATGCTTAAAACAGCATTTTTATCTTACTTTCACCAACATTAGCCATTATACATGACAGAAACTTGAATATGACCGTTTAAATACTTGAAAACAGCATTTTGTATGTTTTTGCAAACTGAAAATAGCTATTTTATCTTGATTTTGCAAACATATGCCATTACACACGACATATACATGAATATGACAGTTTAAATACTTGAAAACGGTTTTTTGTATGATTTGCATGCTTAAAACAGAATTTGTATCTTGCTTTCACCAACATTAGCTATTATACACGACAGAAACATGAATATGGCAGTTTAAATACTTGAAAACGGTGTTTTGTATGCTTTTGCATGCTTAAATCAGCATTTTTATCTTGCTTTCACCAACATTAGCTATTATACACGACAGAAACATGAATATGACAGTTTAAATACTTGAAAACAGCATTTTGTATGTTTTTGCAAGCTGAAAACAGCTATTTTATCTTGATTTTGCAAACATAAGCCATTACACACGACATATACACGAAAATGACAGTTTAAATACTTGAAAACGGTGTTTTGTATGCTTTTGCATGCTTAAAACAACATTTTTAGCTTGCTTTCACCAACATTAGCTATTATACACGACAGAAACATGAATATGACAGTTTATATACTTGAAAACAACATTTTGTATGTTTTTGCAAGCTGAAAACAGCTATTTTATCTTGATTTTGCAAACATAAGCCATTACACACGACATATACATGAAAATGACAGTTTAAATACTTGAAAACGGTGTTTTGTATGCTTTTGCATTCTTAAAACAGCATTTTTATCTTGCTTTTACCAACATTAGCTATTATACACGACAGAAACATGAATATGACAGTTTAAATGCTTGAAAACCGTGTTTTGTTTGCTTTTGCATGCTTAAAACAGCATTTTTATCTTGCTTTCATCAACATTAGCTATTATACACGACAAAAACATGAATATGACAATTTAAATACTTGAAAACAGCATTTTGTATATTTTTGCATGCTGATAACAGCTATTTTATCTTGATTTTGCAAACATAATCCATTACACACGACATATACATGAATATGATAGTTTAAATACTTGAAAACGGTGTTTTGTATGCTTTTGCATGCTTAAAACAGCATTTTTATCTTGCTTTCACCAACATTAGCTATTATACACGACAGAAACATGAATATGACAGTTTAAATACTTGAAAACAGCATTTTGTATATTTTTGCATGCTGATAACAGCTATTTTATCTTGATTTTGCAAACATAATCCATTACACACGACATATACATGAATATGATAGTTTAAATACTTGAAAACGGTGTTTTGTTTGCTTTTGCATGCTTAAAACAGCATTTTTATCTTGCTTTCACCAACATTAGATATTATACACGACAGAAACATGAATATGACAATTTAAATACTTGAAAACAGCATTTTGTATGTTTTTGCTAGCTGAAAACAGCTATTTTATCTTGATTTTGCAAACATAAGCCATTACACACGACATATACATGAATATGACAGTTTAAATACTTGAAAACGGTGTTTTGTTTACTTTTGCATGCTTAAAACAGCATTTTTAGCTAGCTTTCACCTACATTAGATATTACACACGACAGAAACATGAATATGACAGTTTAAATACTTGAAAACAGCATTTTGTATGTTTTTGCATGCAGAAAAAAAATTTTATCTCGATTTTGCAAACATAAGCCATTACACACGACATATACATGAATATGACAGTTTAAATACTAGAAAACGGTGTTTTGTATGCTTTTGCATGCTTAAAACAACATTTTTAGCTTGCTTTCACCAACATTAGCTATTATACACGACAGAAACATGAATATGACAGTTTATATACTTGAAAACAACATTTTGTATGTTTTTGCAAGCTGAAAACAGCTATTTTATCTTGATTTTGCAAACATAAGCCATTACACACGACATATACATGAAAATGACAGTTTAAATACTTGAAAACGGTGTTTTGTATGCTTTTGCATTCTTAAAACAGCATTTTTATCTTGCTTTTACCAACATTAGCTATTATACACGACAGAAACATGAATATGACAGTTTAAATGCTTGAAAACCGTGTTTTGTTTGCTTTTGCATGCTTAAAACAGCATTTTTATCTTGCTTTCATCAACATTAGCTATTATACACGACAAAAACATGAATATGACAATTTAAATACTTGAAAACAGCATTTTGTATATTTTTGCATGCTGATAACAGCTATTTTATCTTGATTTTGCAAACATAATCCATTACACACGACATATACATGAATATGATAGTTTAAATACTTGAAAACGGTGTTTTGTTTGCTTTTGCATGCTTAAAACAGCATTTTTATCTTGATTTCACCAACATTAGTTATTATACACGACAGAAACATGAATATGACAATTTAAATACTTGAAAACAGCATTTTGTATGTTTTTCTAGCTGAAAACAGCTATTTTATCTTGATTTTGCAAACATAAGCCATTACACACGACATATACATGAATATGACAGTTTAAATACTTGAAAACGGTGTTTTGTTTGCTTTTGCATGCTTAAAACAGCATTTTTAGCTAGCTTTCACCTACATTAGATATTACACACGACAGAAACATGAATATGACAGTTTAAATACTTGAAAACAGCATTTTGTATGTTTTTGCATGCAGAAAAAAAATTTTATCTCGATTCTGCAAACATAAGCCATTACACACGACATATACATGAATATGACAGTTTAAATAATTGAAAACGGTGTTTTGTATGCTTTTGCATGCTTAAAACAGCATTTTTATCTTGCTTTCACCAACATTAGCTATTATACACGACAGAAACATGAATATGACAGTTTAAATGCTTGAAAACCGTGTTTTGTATACTTTTGTATGCTTAAAACAGCATTTTTATCTTGCTTTCACCAACAATAGCTATTATACACGACAAAAACATGAATATGACAGTTTAAATACTTCAAAAGAGCATTTTGTATGTTTTTGCAAGCTGAAAACAGCTATTTTATCTTGATTTTGCAAACATAAGCCAACACACGACATATACATAAATATGACAGTTTAAACACTTGAAAACAGTGTTTTGTATGCTTTTGCATGCTTAAAACAGCATTTTTATCTTGCTTTCACCAACAATAGCTGTTATACACGACAAAAACATGAATATGACAGTTTAAATACTTGAAAACAGCATTTTGTATGTTTTTGCAAGCTGTAAACAGCTATTTTATCTTGATTTTGCAAACATAAGCCATTACACACGATGTATACATGAAACTTCAGTGTCTACGACATGTGCGTTGAAGATGGTCACTGGCGTTGTAGTCGAACAAGACGGTCCCGTGCTCGCTGATGTCCTCTCAGTGGATGGGAAAGCGTTCTTGTGCTCGTTCTTCTCGGCAGTTGATGTTCGCTCAGCTGACGGAAGATGCAGGATGTCCAATGAAGTTGTCTTGAAGTGTTGATTTTTCAACACGTAGAATTTGTTCGGTTGTCGAATAAATCACAATGTGAAACAAATTATATTCGTTAATCTGTTTCGACAATCCTACCGACTGCGCCACTTAAGTTTCAAGACTTTTCGATTGGGTTTTTAAAAAATTATTTATTGTACATAAAAGAGTACGTGTGAATACAGCATGTTCTGAATCTAAATCTAAACTAACTTACAATACATTTATCATACTTCATCTACAAACTAGGTATACTATTACAGTTTACTATATCATGGAAAAGTACTGAGAAATGTCCGACTCAGCACTTTATGGTGGTTGAGTGTTCTGTAACTCCTCCCCTATCAGAATGGCGCTCCTCCTGGAAGCTCGATTGGGGTAGTCCGAGGGGTAGCTCGGGTGTTCGATGTATCTTCGTTCGATTGTCTTCTTGATCTCTGCATGTATCGTCTTATTATGAAGTATCCCATGGTTAGGACGATGAGGGAATACAACAGTATTGTCCAAAGGCTTGGGATATGCATTTGGGTATAATCTTCATTTATTGGTACGATTGGATTGAAGGATATATCATTAAGTTTTACAGGATTTAAATTTATGGAATAATTAGAGATTTTATGTGATGGGATATTATAGTTTAATTTGGGTAGGAGTAATGGTTTTCCTTGCTCAGTATCTAGGAATATTAATTTTTGTTCTTTGAATCTGATTTCGCAATCTTCTTCGTTCTTTATTAAGTGGATTCCAACTAATGGCTTAATGTTGGTTTCCTTTAAACATTTAATTATAATTTTTTCTTCTATCGGAAAGATTGCTAGGTACTTGTTGATTTCCGGGATGACTTCTACGTGATTTTCTTTCATGTTTATTTTCGTGTAATGACATTGTTTTGAAGTATGTTCATGAAGAATTTCTTTCTCACAAGTTGAGTGGAAGTGACCGTAGTATCTGGTTGAACACTGGTATACTTTTGTTTGAACACACATGTCATTTATGGGAATTATTTCGTTATCGGATTTTAAATAATATTTTGAATTTGGAATAATTGTCACAAATTCTGAATCATACTTTGTTGGGATTGGATATAGATAATAAAGCTCAAAATTCTTTTCAAGGTTAATGGGTGTAGAAATAAAATATGATATTTGAGTAGGCTCAATTTTACAGCTGACCTTTAATAACGATTCAAATTCAAGTAAATTTTCCAATTTAGGTGTGAATGGCAGTTGTAAATGGTAATGGTCTGAGACTTTTAATAATTCGTTCAATAATTCTATTGGCTGTATTATACTTGGATGTAAAGTTTTTAATTTACAAAATGTGATTGAGTTTTCTACATCTTGTAATGTGCTAAAAATTGAATTATATAGTGTAGATAGTTGGTCGTAAATATTTTTTGCAAAGAGGATATCTTCAATATGTGAGTTATTTATGCGGTTGGCAAGTTGTATTATGTGTGATTTTAAAATTTCTTGATTTTTATTAATTTCTGAAATAGTGTTATTAAAATTTTTTATTATTTGATGGTTTACGGAATATGATAGTTTTAATTGATTTTCTAAATTATGCTCATTTTCTTGCAAATGCGTCAGAATTTTGTCATACCTTTTGCCATCTTGGGCATCTAAATTACCAGTAATAGCTTTGAATACTGTTCCTAGTCCATCTATCAACCCTCTTTTGTTTCGGCGTTTAGTAGTGTAAAGTCCCATGTGATTGAGCTTTGTGTTTATATTAGTTTGAAGAAATTCTAATACTTTATTGTAATTATGAAGTTCATATGTGAAATGTGTATTATTAGAAATAAATATTTTAAGATTTGTATGTTGGATATTCAAATTATCATATTGTTCGATGAGTGTACTGAGATTGTGATAGTGAACAAAAGTGTGTGTTGTCTTCTCGAGTTTTGCAGGACCTAAGTTGATAGGAAGGATTCCAAGGTTTTCTGTTATGTTCTCTATTATTGTTCCTTGTCCGATGCCCAGTGCGAGCAACCTGGAAGTGATTTAAACTTATAGGTATTTTTCTTAGGGCGTTTTATATTTGAGAAATGAATGTTGTCGGTGGTATTACCGTGTGTTGGTTTTATTCTTCCGATTTTAAGATTGTTTGACAATTGCATGTCTATTCGATCCGTCTTGAGGATCGAGGAATGGTTTTGTCTTTCTAGGAACTCGAAGGACCAGATGAGCTAACTCATCAATATAATACGTGATGAACAGTTGATACTTTTATTCAACACACAAAAAAAAACATTTATACAACGACGGTTACAGAGGTTAGAGTTCAACCTTCCAATTCAAGACTCCATTCTTAACTGCTACTATTTTTCAACTTATCTCCTAGGAAACTTTTACATACACCCCCTCCACAATGTAGAGGGTTGGGGGTAGGAAATGAGGTGCAGAAGCGCGCCAACAAAGATGTTTATTAATTTTAGTTAATTTTTTGGGTTTATATTTATTTTTAGTCTTTTGTTGTTTTTGTTTATTTTTAACAAACACATTTTTAGGGATATTTGGTAGTTCTTCTTTATTTTCATTATATTTACCAATTACTTTCTCTTTATTTTGTCTAATTTTATCATTTATAGTTTCGTATAATAATTTAGTTTTATTTTTATGATTTTCTATATAATTGTTTATTAATTGTTGATTAACGTTAATTTCAAAAGGGGATTTCGTATCAAGGTGGCCAGAAACTATTTCCGATGGTTTTAATTTAGTTACAGAGTGAATTGTATTATTATAAGCCAAAAGCGCGTAATTTACTTTAATTTCTATAGGTTCCTTTTTGTATTGTTCTTGATTGTTAAACAATCTAATATGCTCTATAAGGGTTGAGTGAAAACGTTCTATGATTCCGTTGGATTGAGGATGTTGGGAACTGATGAAATGCATATCTATTTTATGTAATTCTAAAAGTTCTTTTACTACTGAGTTTTTAAACTCAAGTCCGTTGTCCGAGATTATTTGTTCTGGGATTCCGTGATGTGAAAAATGTTTTATTAAGTTGTTAACAACTTCTATTCCCTGTCCCGAATTTAATTTATAGGCTTGAGCAAATTTTGAAAATGAATCCACTATAGTTAAAAATTTAGCGTGATCTAAAGTTATACTGTCTACGTGGATGATTTGAAATGGCTTTGTTGCTGTAGGAGTGATGTTCAATTTTAATTTTAGGGGTCTTCTATCATACTTGGTTACTTGGCATATTTCGCAATTATTAATAAATGTTTGTATAGAGTGTCTTAATTTTGGCCAGTAATAATTTCGTTTGACACGAGCTTCTGTGTCATCGATTCCTCTATGATTTGTTTTACTGTGGTGGTAATTTGATATTATTTGGATTATTTCGTCTTCGTCAGTAACATCAGTTAAATATTGTGTACATTTAATCATTTTAATTTGTGAATTTTTAAAGTGGGTTTGAAGTGTTGAACTAAACTTTTCGTATAGTTCATCTTCGAAATAAATATGATATTTGGGGCTATATATTCTCTAATAAATGTTATCATTTCTTTTTCGTAATCATCTTTAGAGAATTCTACTAAAAATCTTTGTTTTTTATTATTAAATAATTTCAATATTTTGGGGGGTTTAGGATTATACTGGACTTCGGATATTATTATCTGGTTTTTTCCGTAATTAACTGGGGATTCTGTTATCGGTATTCCAACGATAGGGTTCTCTTGGTTGGAATGTACTGTTACATCGCTATCATCTTGCGATTCATCACTTTCGCTATCGCGTCTTGGTGCGTTATCTACTTCTACCGCTAGTGAATGATTATAATTTTGTTCGTTGTTAATTTCTTTATTATTTCTTAATTCGGTATAAAAGTTATCCATGAATTTATTAAGATGTTCAAAATTCTCTGATTCGTTTATATTTAATTCCATGGGGGTAATTTCGTCGTCAGGTTTATTAAAAACAGTTATAAGTACATTAGTATCATTAAAAATATATTCTAACATAATTTTGACTTCATCCCAAATCAATTCATCTAATCCACAAGCAATTCTTGGAATACTTAAATTTTTGATTCTATTTTTTATACAAAATTTCCTTTAATTCAATAATGTATAAAATAAATCTTGATATGATGGTCTTTTAAAATATTTTTCTTTCGTTACCAAATATATTAAGTATCTATTGTTATCTTTTAAATATAATACCTGATGAAGTTTAGGATTTTGTGATTCTAACAAGTGAATTCCGTCAAACTTATCTCTGAATTGTAATGCAAGGCCTTGAGATAATTCTAAGTCTTTACTGATACAGTGCGCTAAACTACTATCAGTTGGAGCGTCAAATAAATCTCCTTTTACTTCAAGTAAATTTTTACAATCAAAATTTTGAGTTTGCTTTTTATCTAAATATTCTTGGTATAAGGCCAAGGGAGAGTCATTGTCAGAGAATTGTAAGGTGTTTGAAGTTTAACATTATTTTCTTGATGGATTCGGCTTAGAGCGTCAGCATTAGTATTTTGTTTTCCTTTTTTGTAAATTATTTCATAGTCAAATTCTTCTAGCTTTAACCGCCAACGTATTAATTTTTGGCTACATTGTTTAAGGGAAAAAAGCCATTGGAGTGGTCGGTGGTCTGTATATATTTTGAACTTTCTGCCGAATAGGTATGGTCGGAAATACTGAGTTGCCCAGATTATTGCTAACAATTCTTTTTCTATAGTGGAATAGTTTAATTCTGTGTCGTTAAGAGTTCTGCTCGCGTAAGCGACGGGCAGGTCGTTATCCAGGCTGCCTTGAGATAGTACAGCTCCGATGGCGACGTTGCTGGTGTCACGCGTTAGGTTGAATTCCTTATCAAAGTTGGGATATTGGAGTAGCGGTTCGTTAGTCAAAAGATTTTTACAAATTTCGAAACATTGTCTGTATTCAGGGTTATTAATGTCAATTATTGAATCTTTCTTCAAACACTTTGTAAATGGTTTGGTGATTTTAGCGAAGTCTTTTATAAATTTCCTATAATAGCCTAAAAGTCCTAGAAATCCTTTTATTTGTTTTGTAGTTTTTGGTATAGGATAATTTAGAATTGCCGAAATTTTATCAGGGTTCGGTTTGACACCGTCTGGGGTAATTATGTGTCCAAGATACGCGACTTCTTTCTTTAAAAATTCAGATTTGTCAATTTGAATTTTGAAATTTGCATTTTTAAGGCGTTCAAATACCAGTTTTAAATTATTAACGTGTTCCTGTAAGCTTGTGCTAAAAACGATTATGTCGTCTAAGTAAACTAAACATTTGTCATTGGTCAGTCCTCGTAAAATGTTATCCATTACTCTTTGGAATGTCGCAGGTGCGTTTTTTAATCCAAAGGGCATGCGTAAGAATTCATAGTGTCCGTCTTCGGTGTTGAACGCGGTTTTTTGTATGTCAGTCTCGTCCATTTCTATTTGATGAAATCCCGAGGCTAGGTCGAGTGTCGTAAAATATTGACAACGTCCTAATTTATCTAGTAAGTCGCTAATATTAGGTAAAGGATATTTATCTCCGATTGTCTTTTCATTAAGTTTCCTATAGTCAATTACGATTCGCCATTTCCTTTTGCCACTCGCGTCTAATTTTTTTGGTACAACCCAAATAGGCGAGGACCATGGTGAATTTGAAGGTCTGATAATATTCTGGTCAAGCATT
This sequence comes from Poecilus cupreus, assembly GCA_963942605.1. NCBI lineage: Eukaryota > Metazoa > Arthropoda > Insecta > Coleoptera > Carabidae > Poecilus > Poecilus cupreus. The sequence continues at coordinate 48,599 of CAWWDY010000199.1, read as the reverse complement.
TTGAGAATTTGAGATCTAACTTCTTGTTTGTGAATGTTTGGATATTTGTAAGATTTAGTATAAATTGGTAATTCGTCGCTTGTTTTTATTGTATGCTTAATCTGATTAGTGAAAGATAAATTTTGATCTTCTGAATAAAAAATATCAGAGTATTCATCTAGTAATTGTACTATTACTGCTTTTTCTTCTACATTCATATGATCTAACTTAATTTTGGACATATCAAAATATGACTTTTCAGAATAGTTAAAATTTAAATTAACTATATGTTTCGTATTGATTCATTTTTTCAACAATTATAGGATTTTTTTGTGTAAAATTTATTTTTTCTTCAGAAAAATTAATAAGTGTGCATAATGCTTGAAAATTACTTGCGACAGAGACGCATTCAGGTATTAATGTGTTTTTAGTTTTTATTCTCGGTATTAAGATTGTTCCGTTTTCAACGTCGACTTTTACTTTTATAACTTTCTCAGTGTTAGGTTCTACTGTATTATTATTATTATTAAACGTTATATTATTATTATTATTTGAATTTTTAGGGTGATCGTGATACTGGATTTTAATTTTACAATTAGGAGTTATAATCAAATCATTATGAATATCTATAATAATTTTTAACAATTTCAAGTTATCTAACCCCAAAAGTAAATCAAACTGATCGTGAAATTTAAATAAATGATATTTTAATTCTAAATTTGGTTGATCTTTAATGTTAAATAATTTTGAAACGGGTACCTTCGTGCTATACAACTCGGTGGATGTGCCGTGAGCTGTTGTAATTTGAAACGGGTCGTTTATGATATGAGTTTTATAATATTTAAATGCGACGTCAGGTCTGATGAATGATTTCGTACTTCCCGTATCAATCAATATATTTAGTTTATTCTCAGGGATTATTATAAATGGGAGTTTACTTTGGTAATTAGTTAGGTGCATTAATTCAATGTGTGGGTGATATTTGGTTCCGAGGCACTTATCTCTAAAAAATTATTATCATGATTTGCTTCCTGGAAATCCGTGATAACAGCAACATTTGAATCAGTATTTTGTTCAGATTGGTATTCATTATAAATTTCATCATTTACTGCTTCTGCATCGTTTATTTTATATAATTCTTCCGCGATATATTTCGGAAAGTTAGAAAAATTATTACTGCGATAATTCTGAGTTTGCCGGGATGGTCCGGGGTTTTGTCTAGTTTGATAAGGTGCAGTATTTCGTGTGGAGATACTCATAGGAATTGGTTTAGAAAATCTTTGGTTGACAGTTGGGTTTCTGTTCACCGTATTTTGAGGGTTAGATTTGGGTAAAATACCAGGTATATTATGAGTTCTCACAGGGATGGAATTAATTGGTTGTTGATAATAATTATTGGGAGTGATATGTTGGAACGGTTTAAATCTATTAAATGTTTGAGTGTTTAGTGTATTTGATTTTTGTATTGGCTTGTGAGTGTTTGTAGAGGTGTTTTTAGATGACTTCGAAACATATTCGAATTGGAAGTCATTTGCAAGCATTCCTAGCGCGGAATTTAGGTCTGGTGGGTTCTTTGCCCGCATTAATTGGCCTATTGGCTCTTTCAAACCTTTTAATAAAATTCTGAGAGCATAATTCCGAAAATAATCTATCATTATGACGGAAGCTTCAGGGGTTGCATTTGTACTTATATAAGATATTTGTAGGTTTAACAAGTGTTGTAACCTGCTATAAAAATCAAATACGGATTCGTTTGGTTCTTGTTTCAATGAAGTTATTTCAATATTAAGGGTAAACCAGTCTCTCTTGTCTGCGTACGTATTTATTAACGCCGCTTTTAAATGGTCCCATGTTTCAATAGTGCAACTAGCAATATTTACAGCTGCTTCACCTTTAATTTTTGACCTAATTGTACTCATCAAATATTCGTTTTGAAAGTCATTAGGGTCAGCTATATTATAAAATTTTGTTACTAATTTTTGTGATATATCTAAAAATCTAGAGAGTAATTCTCTTTCTCCGTGGAAATCTGGGATCATGTCCAAGTATTCTTTTTTTAAAGGGAGAGCCATATTTAATAAGGGGTTTCTTAATAAGTTTCGATTATTTAATGGAGATATTGGATTTAAATTACGATCTTCCGGATCGGAGTCAGATTCAGAACTGGACTCTGATGAGTTTAATAAAGGAATTGTTTCCCGAAATGACATAAATGTGTACTCACAAAAGCGTCAGTGTCCACGACATGTGCGTTGAAGATGGTCACTGGCGTTGTAGTCGAACAAGACGGTCCCGTGCTCGCTGATGTCCTCTCAGTGGATGGGAAAGCGTTCTTGTGCTCGTTCTTCTCGGCAGTTGATGTTCGCTCAGCTGACGGAAGATGCAGGATGTCCAATGAAGTTGTCTTGAAGTGTTGATTTTTCAACAGGTAGAATTTGTTCGGTTGTCGAATAAATCACAATGTGAAACAAATTATATTCGTTAATCTGTTTCGACAATCCTACCGACTGCGCCACTTAAGTTTCAAGACTTTTCGATTGGGTTTTTAAAAAATTATTTATTGTACATAAAAGAGTACGTGTGAATACAACAAGTTCTGAATCTAAAACTAAACTAACTTACAATACATTTATCATACTTCATCTACAAACTAGGTATACTATTACAGTTTACTATATCACGGAAAAGTACTGAGAAATGTCCGACTCAGCACTTTATGGTGGTTGAGTGTTCTGTAACTTGAATATGACAGTTTAAATACTTGAAAACGGTGTTTTGTATGCTTTTGCATGCTTAAAACAACATTTGTATCTTGCTTTCACCAACATTAGCTATTATACACGACAAAAACATGAAAATGACAGTTTAAATACTTGAAAAGAGCATTTTGTATTTTTTCGCAAGCTGAAAACAGCTATTTTATCTTGATTTTGCAAACATAAGCCAACACACGACATATACATGAATATGACAGTTTAAATACTTGAAAACGGAGTTTTGTATGCTTTTGCATGCTTAAAACAGCATTTTTATCTTACTTTCACTAACATTAGCCATTATACATGACAGAAACTTGAATATGACAGTTTAAATACTTGAAAACAACATTTTGTATGTTTTTGCAAGCTGAAAACAGCTATTTTATCTTGATTTTGCAAACATAAGCCATTACACACGACATATACATGAAAATGACAGTTTAATTACTTGAAAACGGTGTTTTGTATGCTTTTGCATGCTTAAAACAGCATTTTTAGCTTGCTTTCACCAACATTAGCTATTATACACGACAGAAACATGAATATGACAGTTTATATACTTGAAAACAACATTTTGCATGTTTTTGCAAGCTGAAAACAGCTATTTTATCTTGATTTTGAAAACATAAGCCATTACACACGACATATACATGAAAATGACAGTTTAAATACTTGAAAACGGTGTTTTGTATGCTTTTGCATGCTTAAAACAGAATTTTTATCTTGCTTTCACCAACATTAGCTATTATACACGACAGAAACATGAATATGACAGATTAAATACTTGAAAACAGCATTTTGTATGTTTTTGCATTCTTAAAACAGCATTTTTATCTTGCTTTTACCAACATTAGCTATTATACACGACAGAAACATGAATATGACAGTTTAAATACTTGAAAACAACATTTTGTATGTTTTTGCAAGCTGAAAACAGCTATTTTATCTTGATTTTGCAAACATAAGCCAGTACACACGACATATACATGAATATGACAGTTCAAATACTTATAAACGGGGTTTTGTATGCTTTTGCATGCTTAAAACAGCATTTTTATCTTGCTTTTACCAACATTAGCTATTATACACGACAGAAACATGAATATGACAGTTTAAATACTTGAAAACAGCATTTTGTATGTTTTTGCAAGCTGAAAACAGCTATTTTATCTTGATTTTGCAAACATAAGCCATTACACACGACATATACATGAATATGGCAGTTTAAATACTTGAAAACAGTGTTTTGTATGCTTTTGCATGCTTAAAACAGCATTTTTATCTTGCTTTTACCAACATAAGCTATTATACACGACAGAAACATGAATATGACAGTTTATATACTTGAAAACAACATTTTGTATGTTTTTGCAAGCTGAAAACAGCTATTTTATCTTGATTTTGCAAACTTAAGCCACTACACACGACATATACATGAAAATGACAGTTTGAATACTTGAAAACGGTGTTTTGTATGCTTTTGCATGCTTAAAACAGCATTTTTATCTTGCTTTCACCAACATTAGCTATTATACACGACAGAAACATGAATATGACAGTTTAAATACTTGAAAACAGCATTTTGTATGTATTTGCAAGCTGAAAACAGCTATTTTATCTCTATTTTGCAAACATAAGCCATTACACACGACATATATATGAATATGGCAGTTTAAATACTTGAAAACAGTGTTTTGTATGCTTTTGCATTCTTAAAACAGCATTTTTATCTTGCTTTTACCAACATTAGCTATTATACACGACAGAAACATGAATATGACAGTTTAAATACTTGAAAACAACATTTTGTATGTTTTTGCAAGCTGAAAACAGCTATTTTATTTTGATTTTGCAAACATAAGCCAGTACACACGACATATACATGAATATGACAGTTTAAATACTTATAAACGGTGTTTTGTATGCTTTTGCATGCTTAAAACAGCATTTTTATCTTGCTTTCACCAACATTAGCTATTATACACGACAGAAACATGAATATGACAGTTTAAATACTTGAAAACAACATTTTGTATGTTTTTGCATGCTGATAACAGCTATTTTATCTTGATTTTGCAAACATAAGCCATTACACACGACATATACATGAATATGACAGTTTAAATACTTGAATACGGTGTTTTGTATGCTTTTGCATGCTTAAAACAGCATTTTTATCTTGCTTTTACCAACATTAGCTATTATACATGACAGAAACATGAATATGACAGTTTATATACTTGAAAACAGCATTTTGTATATTTTTGCATGCTGATAACAGCTATTTTATCTTGATTTTGCAAACATAAGCCATTACACACGACATATACATGAATATGACAGTTTAAATACTTGAAAACGGTGTTTTGTTTGCTTTTGCATGCTTAAAACAGCATTGTTATCTTGCTTTCACCAACATTAGCTATTATACACGACAGAAACATGAATATGACAGTTTAAATACTTGAAAACAGCATTTTGTATGTTTTTGCAAGCTGGAAACAGCTATTTTATCTTGATTTTGCAAACATAAGCCATTACACACGACATATCTATGAATATGACAGTTTAAATACTTGAAAACGGTGTTTTGTATGCTTTTGCATGCTTAAAACAGCATTTTTATCTTGCTTTCACCAACATTAGCTATTATACACGACAGAAACATGAATATGACAGTTTAAAAACTTGAAAACTGTATTTTGTATGTTTTTGCATGCTGATAACAGCTATTTTGTCTTGATTTTGCTAACATAAGCCATTACACACGACATATACATGGATATGACAGTTTAAATACTTGCAAACGGTGTTTTGTTTGCTTTTGCATGCTTAAAACAGCATTTTTATCTTGCTTTCACCAACATTAGCTATTATACACGACAGAAACATGAATATGACAATTTAAATACTTGAAAACATCATTTTGTATGTTTTTGCAAGCTGAAAACACCTATTTTATGTTGATTTTGCAAACATAAGCCATTACACACGACATATACATGAATATGACAGTTTAAATACTTGAAAACGGTGTTTTGTATGCTTAAAACAGCATTTTTATCTTGCTTTTACCAACATTAGCTATTATACGCGACAGAAACATGAATATGACAGTTTAAATACTTGAAAACAGTATTTTGTATGTTCTTGCAGGCAGAAAACAGCTATTTTATCTTGATTTTGCAAACATAAGCCATTAAACACGACATATACATGAATATGACAGTTTAAATACTTGAAAACGTTGTTTTGTATGCTTTTGCATGCTTAAAACAGCATTTTTATCTTGCTTACACCAACATTAGCTTTTATACACGACAGAAACATGAATATGACAGTTTAAATGCTTGAAAACCGTGTTTTGTTTGCTTTTGCATGCTTAGAACAGCATTTTTATCTTGCTTTCACCAACATTAGCTATTATACACGACAGAAACATGAATATGACAGTTTAAATACTTGAAAACATCATTTTGTATGTTTTTGCATGCTGAAAACAGCTATTTTATCTTGATTTGGCAAACATAAGCCATTACACACGACATATACATGAATATGAGAGTTTAAGTACTTGAAAATGGTGTTTTGAATGATTTTGCATGCTTAAAACAGCATTTTTATCTTGCTTTCACCAACATTAGCTATTATTCACGACAGAAACATAAATATGACAATTTAAATACTTGAAAACATCATTTTGTATGTTTTTGCAAGCTGAAAACAGCTATTTAATCTTGATTTTTCAAACATAAGCCAATACACACGACATATACATGAATAAGACAGTTTAAATACTTGAAAACGGTGTTTTGTTTGCTTTTGCATGCTTAAAACAGCATTTTTATCTTGCTTTCACCAACATTAGCTATTATACACGACAGAAACATGAATATGACAGTTTAAATGCTTGAAAACCTTGTTTTGTTTGCTTTTGCATGCTTAAAACAGCATTTTTATCTTGCTTTCACAAACATTAGCTATTATACACGACAGAAACATGAATATGACAGTTTAAATACTTGTAAACAGCATTTTGTATGTTTTTGCATGCTGAAAACAGCTATTTTATCTTGATTTTGCAAACATAAGCCATTACACACGACATATACATGAATATGGCAGTTTAAATACTTGAAAACGGTGTTTTGTATGATTTTGCATGCTTAAAACAGCTATTTTATCTTGATTTTGCAAACATAAGTCATTACACACGACATATACATGGATATGATAGTTTAAATACTTGAAAACGGTGTTTTGTATGCTTTTGCATGCTTAAAACAGCATTTTTATCTTGCTTTCACAAACATTAGCTATTATACACAACAGAAACATGAATTTGACAATTTATATACTTGAAAACAGCATTTTGTATGTTTTTGCAAGCTGAAAACAGATATTATATCTTGATTTTGCAAACATAAGCCATTACACACGACATATACATGAATATGACAGTTTAAATACTTGAAAACGGTGTTTTGTATGTTTTGTATGCTTAAAACAGCATTTTTATCTTGCTTTCACCAACATTAGCTATTATACACGACAGAAACATGAATATGACAGTTTAAATACTTTAAAACGGTGTTTTGTATGCTTTTACATGCTTAAAACAGCATTTTTATCTTGCTTTCACCAACATTAGCTATTATACACGACAGAAACATGAATATGACAGTTTAAATATTTGAAAACAGCATTTTGTATGTTTTTGCAAGCTGAAAACAGCTATTTTATCTTGATTTTGCAAACATAAGCCATTACACACGACATATATATGAATATGACAGTTTAAATTCTTGAAAACGGTGTTTTGTATGCTTTTGTATGCTTAAAACATCATTTTTATCTTGCTTTCACCAACATTAGCTATTATACACGACAGAAACATAAATATGACAGTTTAAATACTTGAAAACAGCATTTTGTTTGTTTTTGCAAGCTGAAACAAATATTTTATTTTGATTTTGCAAACATAAGCCATTACACACGACATATACATGAATAGGACAGTTTAAATACTTGAAAACGGTGTTTTGTATGCTTTTGCATGCTTAAAACAGCATTTTTATCTTGCTTTCACCAACATTAGCTATTATACACTGCAGAAACATGAATATGACAGTTTAAATACTTGAAAACAGCATTTTGTATGTTTTTGCAAGCTGGAAACAGCTATTTTATCTTGATTTTGCAAACATAAGCCATTACACACGACATATACATGAATATGACAATTTAAATACTTGAAAACGGTGTTTTGTATGCTTTTGCATGCTTGAAACAGCATTTTTATCTTGCTTACACCAACATTAGCTATTATTTACGACAGAAACATAAATATGACAATTTAAATACTTGAAAACATCATTTTGTATGTTTTTGCAAGCTGAAAACAGCTATTTAATCTTGATTTTTCAAACATAAGCCAATACACACGACATATACATGAATAAGACAGTTTAAATACTTGAAAACGGTGTTTTGTTTGCTTTTGCATGCTTAAAACAGCATTTTTATCTTGCTTTCACCAACATTAGCTATTATACACGACAGAAACATGAATATGACAGTTTAAATGCTTGAAAACAGCATTTTGTTTGTTTTTGCAAGCTGAAACAAATATTTTATCTTGATTTTGCAAACATAAGCCATTACACACGACATATACATGAATATGACAGTTTAAATACTTGAAAACGGAGTTTTGTATGCTTTTGCATGCTTAAAACAGCATTTTTATTTTGCTTTCACCAACATTAGCTATTATACACGACAGAAACATGAAAATGACAGTTTAAATACTTGAAAACGGTGTTTTGTATGCTTTTGCATGCTTAAAGCAGCATTTTTATCTTGCTTTCACCAACATTAGCTATTATACACTACAGAAACATGAATATGACAGTTTAAATACTTGAAAACAGCATTTTGTATGTTTTTGCAAGCTGAAAACAGCTATTTTATCTTGATTTTGCAAACATAAGCCATTACACACGACATATACATGAATATGACAGTTTACATACTTGAAAACGGTGTTTTGTTTGCTTTTGCATGCTTAAAACAGCATTTTTATCTTGCTTTCACCAACATTAGCTATTATACACGACACAAACATGAATATGACAATTTATATACTTGAAAACAGCATTTTGTATGTTTTTGCAAGCTGAAAACAGCTATTTTATCTTGATTTTGCAAACATAAGCCATTACATAGGACATATACATGAATATGACAGTTTAAATACTTGAAAACGGTGTTTTGTATGCTTTTGCATGCTTAAAACAGAATTTTTATATTGCTTACACCAACATTAGCTATTATACACGACAGACACTTGAATATAACAGTTTAAATACTTGAAAACAACATTTTGTATGTTTTTGCAAGCTGAAAACAGCTATTTAATCTTGATTTTGCAAACATAAGCCATTACACACGACATATACATGAATATGACAGTTTAAATACTTGAAAACGGTGTTTTGTATGCTTTTGCATGCTTAAAACAGCATTTTTATCTTGTTTTCACCAACATTAGCTATTATACACGGCAGAAACATGAATATGACAGTTTAAATACTTGAAAACAGCATTTTGTATGTTTTTGCAAGCTGATAACAGCTATTTTATCTTGATTTTGCAAACATAAGCTATTACACACGACATATACATGAATATGACATTTTAAATACTTGAAAACAGCATTTTGTATGTTTTGCAAGCTAAAAACAGCATTTTTATCTTGATTTTGCAAACATAAGCCATTACACACGACATATGCATGAATATGACAGTTTAAATACTTGAAAACGGTGTTTTGTATGATTTTGCATGCTTAAAACAGCATTTTTATCTTGCTTTCACCAACATTAGCTATTATACACGACAAAAACATGAATATGACAGTTTAAATACTTGAAAACAGCATTTTGTATGTTTTTGCAAGCTGAAAACAGCTATTTTATCTTGATTTTGCAAACATAAGCCATTACACACGACATATACATGAATATGACAGTTTAAATTCTTGAAAACGATGTTTTGTATGCTTTTGCATGCTTAAAACAGCATTTTTATCTTGCTTTCACCAACATTAGCTATTATACACGACAGAAACATAAATATGACAATTTAAATACTTGAAAACAGCATTTTGTATGTTTTTGCATTTGAAAACAGCTATTTAATCTTGATTTTGCACAAATAAGCCATTACACACGACATATACATGAATATGACAGTTTAAATACTTGAAAACGGTGTTTTGTATGCTTTTGCATGCTTAAAACAGCATTTTTATCTTGCTTTCACCAACGTTAGCTATTATACACGATAGAAACATGAATATGACAATTTAAATACTTGAAAACAGAATTTTGTATGTTTTTGCAAGCTGATAACAGCTATTTTATCTTGATTTTGCAAACATAAGCCATTACACACGACATATACATGAATATGACAGTTTAAAAACTTGAAAACGGTGTTTTGCATGCTTTTGCATGCTTAAAACAGCATTTTTATCTTGCTTTCACCAACATTAGCTATTATACACGACAGAAACATGAATATGACAGTCTAAATACTAGAAAACAGCAATTTGTATGTTTTTGCAAGCTGAAAACAGCTATTTTATCATAATTATGCAAACATAAGCCTTTACACAAGACATATACATGAATATGAGAGTTTAAATACTTGAAAAGGGTATTTTGTTTGCTTTTGCATGCTTAAAACAGCATTTTTATCTTGCTTTCACCAACATTAGCTATTATACACAACAGAAACATGAATATGTCAGTTTAAATACTTGAAAACAGCATTTTGTATGTTTTTGCAAGCTGATAGCAGCTATTTTATCTTGATTTTGCAAACATAAGCCATTACACACGACATATACATGAATATGACAGTTTAAATACTTAAAAACTGTGTTTTGTTAGCTTTTGCATGCTTAAAACAGCATTTTTATTTTGGTTTCACCAACATTAGCCATTACACACGACATATAAATGAATATATATATATATATATATATATATATATATATATATATATATATATACATACATATATATATATATTATATATATATATATATATATATATATATATATATATATATATAAACACCGTTTTCAAGTATTTAAACTGTCATATTCATGTATATGTCGTGTGTAATGGCTTATGTTTGCAAAATCAAGATAAAATAGCTGTTATCAGCTTGCAAAAACATACAAAATTCTGTTTTCAAGTATTTAAATTGTCATATTTATGTTTCTGTCGTGTATAATAGCTAACGTTGGTAAAAGCAAGATAAAAATGCTGTTTTAAGCACGCAAAAGCATACAAAACACCGTTTTCAAGTATTTAAACTGTCATATTCATGTATATGTCGTGTGTAATGGCTTATGTATGCAAAATCAAGATTAAATAGCTGTTTTCAGTTGCAAAAACATACAAAATTATGTTTTCAAGTATTTAAATTGTCATATTCATGTTTCTGTCGTGTATAATAGCTAACGTTGGTGAAAGCAAGATAAAAATGCTGTTTTAAGCATGCAAAAGCATACAAAACACCGTTTTCAAGTATTTAAACTGTCATATTCATGTATATGTCGTGTGTAATGGCTTATGTGTGCAAAATCAAGATTAAATAGCTGTTTTCAGTTGCAAAAACATACAAAATGCTGTTTTCAAGTATTTAAATTGTCATATTTATGTTTCTGTAGTGTATAATAGCTAATGTTGGTGAAAGCAAGATAAAAATGCTGTTTTAAGCATGCAAAAGCATACTAAACATCGATTTCAAGAATTTAAACTGTCATATTCATGTATATGTCGTGTGTAATGGCCTATGTTTGCAAAATCAAGATAAAATAGCTGTTTTCAGCTTGCAATCACATACAAAATGCTGTTTTCAAGTATTTAAACTGTCATATTCATGTTTCTGTCGTGTATAATAGCTAATGTTGGTGAAAGCAAGATAAAAATGCTGTTTTAAGCATGCAAAAGCATACAAACCACCGTTTTCAAGTATTTAAACTGTCATATTTATGTATATGTCGTGTGTACTGGCTTATGTTTGCAAAATCAAGATAAAATAGCTGTTTTCAGCTTGCAAAAACATACAAAAAGCTGTTTTCAAGTATTTAAACTGTCATATTCATGTTTCTGCCGTGTATAATAGCTAATGTTGGTGAAAGCAAGATAAAAATGCTGTTTTAAGCACGCAAAAGCATACAAAACACCGTTTTCAAGTATTTAAACTGTCATATTCATGTATATGTCGTGTGTAATGGCTTATGTATGCAAAATCAAGATTAAATAGCTGTTTTCAGTTGCAAAAACATACAAAATTATGTTTTCAAGTATTTAAATTGTCATATTCATGTTTCTGTCGTGTATAATAGCTAACGTTGGTGAAAGCAAGATAAAAATGCTGTTTTAAGCATGCAAAAGCATACAAAACACCGTTTTCAAGTATTTAAACTGTCATATTCATGTATATGTCGTGTGTAATGGCTTATGTGTGCAAAATCAAGATTAAATAGCTGTTTTCAGTTGCAAAAACATACAAAATGCTGTTTTCAAGTATTTAAATTGTCATATTTATGTTTCTGTAGTGTATAATAGCTAATGTTGGTGAAAGCAAGATAAAAATGCTGTTTTAAGCATGCAAAAGCATACTAAACATCGATTTCAAGAATTTAAACTGTCATATTCATGTATATGTCGTGTGTAATGGCCTATGTTTGCAAAATCAAGATAAAATAGCTGTTTTCAGCTTGCAAACACATACAAAATGCTGTTTTCAAGTATTTAAACTGTCATATTCATGTTTCTGTCGTGTATAATAGCTAATGTTGGTGAAAGCAAGATAAAAATGCTGTTTTAAGCATGCAAAAGCATACAATCCACCGTTTTCAAGTATTTAAACTGTCATATTTATGTATATGTCGTGTGTACTGGCTTATGTTTGCAAAATCAAGATAAAATAGCTGTTTTCAGCTTGCAAAAACATACAAAAAGCTGTTTTCAAGTATTTAAACTGTCATATTCATGTTTCTGCCGTGTATAATAGCTAATGTTGGTGAAAGCAAGATAAAAATGCTGTTGTAAGCATGCAAAAGCATACAAAACACCGTTTTCAAGTATTTAAACTATCATATTCATGTATATGTCGTGTGTAATGGCTTATGTTTGCAAAATCAAGATAAAATAGCTGTTTTCAGGTTGCAAAAACATACAAAATGCTGTTTTCAAGAAATTTAAATTGTCATATTCATGTATATGTCGTGTGTAATGGCTAATGTTGGTGAAAGCAAGATAAAAATGCTGTTTTAAGCATGCAAAAGCATACAAAACACCGTTTTCAAGTATTTAAACTGTCATATTCATGTATATGTCGTATGTAATGGCTTACGTTTGCAAAATCAAGATAAAATAGCAGTTTTCAGCTTGCAAAAACATACAAAATGCTGTTTTCAAGTATTTAAACTGTCATATTCATGTTTCTATCGTGTATAATAGCTAATGTTGGTGAAAGCAAGATAAAAATGCTGTTTTAAGCATGCAAAAGCATACAAAAAACCGTTTTCAAGTATATAAACTGTAATATTCATGTATATGTCGTGTGTAATGGCTTATGTTTGCAAAATCAAAATAAAATAGCAGTTTTCAGCTTGCAAAAACATACAAAATGCTGTTTTCAAGTATTTAAACTGTCATATTCATGTTTCTGTCGTGTATAATAGCTAATGTTTGTGAAATCAAGATAAAATTGCTGTTTTAAGCATGCAAAAGCATACAAAGCGCCGTTTTCAAGTATTTAAACTGTCATATTCATGTATATGTCGTGTGTAATGGGTTATGTTTGCAAAATCAAGATAAAATAGCTGTTTTCAGCTTGCAAAAACATACAAAATCCTGTTTTCAAGTATTTAAACTCTCATATTCATGTTTCTGTGGTGTATAATAGCTAATGTTGGTGAAAGCAAGATAAAAATGCTGTTTTAAGCATGCAAAAGCATACAAAACACCGTTTTCAAGTATTTAAACTGTCATATTCATGTATATGTCGTGTATAATGGCTTATGTTTGCAATATCAAGATAAAATAGCTGTTTTCAGCTTACAAAAACATACAAAATGTTGTTTTCAAGTATTTAAACTGTTATATTCATGTTTCTATCGTGTATAATAGCTAATGTTGGTGAAAGCAAGATAAAAATGCTGTTTTAAGCATGCAAAAGCATACAAAAAACTGTTTTTAAGTATTTAAATTGTCATATTCATGTATATGTCGTGTGTAATGGCTTATGTTTGCAAAATCAAGATAAAATAGCTGTTTTCAGCATGCAAAAACATACAAAATGCTGTTTTCAAGTATTTAAACTGTCATATTCATGTTTCTGTCGTGTATAATAGCTAATGTTGGTGAAAGCAAGATAAAAATGTTGTTTTAAGCATGCAAAAGCATACAAAACACCGTGTTCAAGTATTTAAACTGTCATATTCATGTATATGTCGTGTGTAATGGCTTATGTTTGCAAAATCAAGATAAAATAGCTGTTTTCACCTTGCAAATACGTACAAAATCCTGTTTTCAAGTATTTAAACTGTCATATTCATGTTTCTATCGTGTATAATAGCTAATGTTGGTGAAAGCAAGATAAAAATGCTGTTTTAAGCATGCAAAAGCATACAAAAAACCGTTTTCAAGTATATAAACTGTCATATTCATGTATATGTCGTGTGTAATGGCTTATGTTTGCAAAATCAAAATAAAATAGCAGTTTTCAGCTTGCAAAAACATACAAAATGCTGTTTTCAAGTATTTAAACTGTCATATTCATGTTTCTGTTGTGTATAATAGCTAATGTTTGTGAAATCAAGATAAAATTGCTGTTTTAAGCATGCAAAAGCATACAAAGCGCCGTTTTCAAGTATTTAAACTGTCATATTCATGTATATGTCGTGTGTAATGGGTTATGTTTGCAAAATCAAGATAAAATAGCTGTTTTCAGCTTGCAAAAACATACAAAATCCTGTTTTCAAGTATTTAAACTCTCATATTCATGTTTCTGTGGTGTATAATAGCTAATGTTGGTGAAAGCAAGATAAAAATGCTGTTTTAAGCATGCAAAAGCATACAAAACACCGTTTTCAAGTATTTAAACTGTCATATTCATGTATATGTCGTGTGTAATGGCTTATGTTTGCAATATCAAGATAAAATAGCTGTTTTCAGCTTACAAAAACATACAAAATGTTGTTTTCAAGTATTTAAACTGTTATATTCATGTTTCTGTCGTGTATAATAGCTAATGTTGGTGAAAGCAAGATAAAAATGCTGTTTTAAGCATGCAAAAGCATACAAAAAACTGTTTTCAAGTATTTAAATTGTCATATTCATGTATATGTCGTGTGTAATGGCTTATGTTTGCAAAATCAAGATAAAATAGCTGTTTTCAGCATGCAAAAACATACAAAATGCTGTTTTCAAGTATTTAAACTGTCATATTCATGTTTCTGTCGTGTATAATAGCTAATGTTGGTGAAAGCAAGATAAAAATGTTATTTTAAGCATGCAAAAGCATACAAAACACCGTGTTCAAGTATTTAAACTGTCATATTCATGTATATGTCGTGTGTAATGGCTTATGTTTGCAAAATCAAGATAAAATAGCTGTTTTCACCTTGCAAATACGTACAAAATCCTGTTTTCAAGTATTTAAACTGTCATATTCATGTTTCTATCGTGTATAATAGCTAATGTTGGTGAAAGCAAGATAAAAATGCTGTTTTAAGCATGCAAAAGCATACAAAAAACCGTTTTCAAGTATATAAACTGTCATATTCATGTATATGTCGTGTGTAATGGCTTATGTTTGCAAAATCAAAAGAATATAGCAGTTTTCAGCTTGCAAAAACATACAAAATGCTGTTTTCAAGTATTTAAACTGTCATATTAATGTTTCTGTCGTGTATAATGGCTAATGTTGGTGAAATCAAGATAAAATTGCTGTTTTAAGCATGCAAAAGCATACAAAGCGCCGTTTTCAAGTATTTAAACTGTCATATTCATGTATATGTCGTGTGTAATGGGTTATGTTCGCAAAATCAAGATAAAATAGCTGTTTTCAGCTTGCAAAAACATACAAAATCCTGTTTTCAAGTATTTAAACTCTCATATTCATGTTTCTGTGGTGTATAATAGCTAATGTTGGTGAAAGCAAGATAAAAATGCTGTTTTAAGCATGCAAAAGCATACAAAACACCGTGTTCAAGTATTTAAACTGTCATATTCATGTATATGTCGTGTGTAATGGCTTATGTTTGAAAATCAAGATAAAATACCTGTTTTCAGCTTGCAAAAACATACAAAATGCAGTTTTCAAGTATTTATATTGTCATATTCATGTTTCTGTCGTGCATAATAGCTAATGTTATGAAAGCAAGATAAAAATGCTGTTTTAAACATGCAAAAGCAAACAAAACACCGTTTTCAAGTATTTAAACTGTCATATTCATGTATATGTCGTGTGTAATGCCTTATGTTTGCAAAATCAAGATAAAATACCGGTTTTCAGCTTGCAAAAACATACAAAATGCAGTTTTCAAGAATTTGCATTGTCATATTTATGTATATGTCGTGTGTAATGGTTAATGTTGGTGAAAGCAAGATAAAAATGCTGTTTTAAGCATGCAAAAGCATACAAAACACTGTTTTTAAGTATTTAAACTGTCATATTCATGTATATGTCGTGTGTAATGGCTTATGTTTGCAAAATGAAGATAAAATAGCTGTTATCAGCTTGCAAAAACATACAAAATGCTGTTTTCAAGTATTTAAACTGTCATATTCATGTTTCTGTCGTGTATAATAGCTAATGTTGGTGAAAGCAAGATAAAAATGCTGTTTTAAGCATGCAAAAGCAAACAAAACACCGTTTTCAAGTATTTAAACTGTCATATTCATGTGTATCTCGTGTGTAATGGATTATGTTTGCAAAATCAAGATAAAATAGCTGTTTTCAGCTTGCAAAAACATACAAAATGCTGTTTTCAATCATTTAAATTGTCATATTCATGTTTCTGTCGTGTATAATAGCTAATGTTGGTGAAAGCAAGATAAAAATGCTGTTTTAAGCATGCAAAAGCAAACAAAACACCGTTTTCAAGTATTTAAACTGTCATATTCATGTATATGTCGTGTGTAATGGCTTATGTTTGCAAAATCAAGATAAAATAGCTGTTTTCAGCTTGCAAAAACATACAAAATGCTGTTTTCAAGTATTTAAATTGTCATATTCATGTATATGTCGTGTGTAATGGCTAATGTTGGTGAAAGCAATATAAAAATGCTGTTTTAAGCATGCAAAAGCATACAAAACACCGTTTTTAAGTATTTAAACTGTCATATTCATGTATATGTCGTATGTAATGGCTTATGTTTGCAAAATCAAGATAAAATAGCTGTTTTCAGTTTGCAAAAACATACAAAGTGCTGTTTTAATGTATTTAAATTGTCTTATTCATGTTTCTGTCGTGTATAATAGCTAATGTTGGTGAAAGCTAGCTAAAAATGCTGTTTTAAACATGCAAAAGCATACAAAACACCGTGTTCAAGTATTTAAACTGTCATATTCATGTATATGTCGTGTGTAATGGATTATGTTTGCAAAATGAAGATAAAATAGCTGTTTTCAGCTTGCAAAAACATATAAAATGCAGTTTTCAAGTATTTAAATTGTCATATTCATGTATATGTCGTGTGCAATGGCTAATGTTGGTGAAAGCAAGATAAAAATGTTGTTTTAAGCATGCAAAAGCATACAAAACACTGTTTTCAAGTATTTAAACTGTCATATTCATGTATATGTCGTGTGTAATGGCTTATGTTTGCAAAATCAAGATAAAATAGGTGTTTTCAGCTTGCAAAAACATACAAAATGCTGTTTTCAAGTATTTATATTGTCATATTCATGTTTCTGTCGTGCATAATAGCTAATGTTGGTGAAAGCAAGATAAAAATGCTGTTTTAAGCATGCAAAAGGAAACAAAACACCGTTTTCAAGTATTTAAACTGTCACATTCATGTATATGTCGTGTGTAATGGCTTATGTTTGCAAAATCAAGATAAAATACCTGTTTTCAGCTTGCAAAAACATACAAAATGCAGTTTTCAAGTATTTGAATTGTCATATTCATGTATATGTCGTGTGTAATGGCTAATGTTGGTGAAAGCAAGATAAAAATGCTGTTTTAAGCATGCAAAAGCATACAAAACACCGTTTTCAAGTATTTAAACTGTCATATTCATGTATATGTCGTGTGTAATGGCTTATGTTTGCAAAATCAAGATAAATTAGCTGTTTTCAGCTTGCAAAAACATACAAAATGCTGTTTTCAAGAATTTAAACTGTCATATTCATGTTTCTGTCGTGTATAATAGCTGATGTTGGTGTAAGCAAGATAAAAATGCTGTATTAAGCATGCAAAAGCAAACAAAACACCGTTTTCAAGTATTTAAACTGTCATATTCATGTGTATCTCTTGTATAATGGATTATGTTTGCAAAATCAAGATAAAGTAGCTGTTTTCAGCTTGCAAAAACATACAAAATGCTGTTTTCAAGTATTTAAATTGTCATATTCATGTTTCTGTCGTGTATAATAGCTAATGTTGGTGAAAGCAAGATAAAAATGCTGTTTTAAGCATGCAAAAGCAAACAAAACACCGTTTTCAAGTATTTAAACTGTCATATTTATGTATATGTCGTGTGTAATGGCTTATGTTTGCAAAAGCAAGATAAAATAGCTGTTTTCAGCTTGCAAAAACATACAAAATGCTGTTTTCAAGAATTTAAACTGTCATATTCATGTTTCTATCGTGTATAATAGCTAATGTTGGTGAAAGCAAGATAAAAATGCTGTTTTAAGCATGCAAAAGCATACAAAAAACCGTTTTCAAGTATATAAACTGTCATATTCATGTATATGTCGAGTGTAATGGCTTATGTTTGCAAAATCAAAATAAAATAGCAGTTTTCAGCTTACAAAAACATACAAAATGCTGTTTTCAAGTATTTAAACTGTCATATTCATGTTTCTGTCGTGTATAATGGCTAATGTTAGTGAAATCAAGATAAAATTGCTTTTTTAAGCATGCAAAAGCATACAAAGCGCCGTTTTCAAGTATTTAAACTGTCATATTCATGTATATTTCGTGTGTAATGGGTTATGTTTGCAAAATCAAGATAAAATAGCTGTTTTCAGCTTGCAAAAACATACAAAATCCTGTTTTCAAGTATTTAAACTCTCATATTCATGTTTCTGTGGTGTATAATAGCTAATGTTGGTGAAAGCAAGATAAAAATGCTGTTTTAAGCATACAAAAGCATACAAAACACCGTTTTCAAGTATTTAAATAATAATAATAATAATAATAATAATAATCTTTATTGCCAAACAGAGGCCAATTACAGGGCAAAAAACAAAATAATATAAATAATTAATTAATCATTAGGTACATAAATAATAATAATAATAATAAATAACATAACAATTATAAAAATAGTAATTTTAAGTTAAAGAAATATGTCTTCATATAACAATTCAGCATTAGAGCACATTACATGAATTGGAGAGCGCTGCCGAACATCTGTACGTGCGGTTGGGAGGTGAAAAGTTCTTCCAAATCTCGAAGCCAGCCTGGGAACATGAAATGGAACTCGAGACAATAGAAATGGAGCATCAATATAATTATGTAGAAGCATCCACAGAAATCTTGCGCTGGATAATTCACGCCTACAACTTAAGGAGGGTAAAGAATGACGGACGAGAAGGGAATTTAAATCACAACCTCTTTCTGGGTAGACATTATCTGATTTGTACGAAAGGTATTTTAAAAACCTTCGATGAATTCGGTCCAAACACAAATGTTGATTAGCATAGTAGGGATACCATATTAAGTTGGCATATTCTAGTTTACCTACTACATATGCAAAGTAAAGAGATTTGAGTACAGTTAAATCTCGAAACATCTTAAAAATTCTGATAATGAAGCCTAAGGTTCTACTGGCAGATGTACAGGTGATTCTAATATGTTCATTAAAATTAAAATTAGAAGTGAAGGTAACGCCCAAATCTTTAACTGTGAACTTACGGGAAAGAGTACTGCTACGCATTTCATAGGGATGAACAGTAGGATTTTGTTTACGCGTATAAGAGACTGTATAACATTTTTCAACATTTAATGGAAGTTTATTTTCACTGCACCATGATACCAACCTGTCTATATTACTTTGTAGGAAATGTACATCAGAATCTGAAGATATTCGGAAATAAAGTTTTATGTCATCAGCATAAGCGAGAACTGGACAGGTAAATGAAAGCAGCAATTCATTAACAAATAAAATAAACAGCAAAAGGCCCAGATTAGAGCCCTGAGGTACACCAGAAGTGGCCACGAATTGAAATGAAGAATAACCATTATAATATACATAACAGCTTCGGCTAGAAAGATAAGACATTAAAAGTTTTAATAAAGCAGGAGAGGCACCAAACGAGCTGATCTTAATTAGCAACAAGCCATGGTCAATAGAATCAAAAGCACGAGAGAAGTCGCTATAAATCACGTCAACTTGTCCACGATCATCCAGAATTTCTGAAATATATTCTGAAAAGCAAGCAAGATTAGTTACTGTCGACCGTCCTCGCATGAAGCCATGTTGATCAATTGAAATGAGAGATCTTGTATTTTTAATTATTGAATTATAAATTACCATCTCAAAAACTTTGGCAAAATTATTTAGAATTGATATTGGTCTATAGTTTTTTATAATCGATTTATCATCTTTCTTGTGAACCGGGGTAATTCTCGTTTGCTTCCACCGTTCAGGAAATGAGCAAGTTTTAATAGCTAGATTAATGATCGTTGTTAAAGGTTCAGCAAGAATAAATCTACAATCCCTAATAAAAAATGCTGGTATTCGATCTTCTCCACTAGTTGCTTTATTTGGTAAAGTAGTCATTAAAGCAATTACATCAGATTCCCTAACAGTATCAATCGAGAAAGAAGGATTGTTGGTTATATCTCCATTAGCAACAAAAGGAGAGCTTTCATTAAAATAACCTGAGAAAAGCTTAGCAAATTCATTAACAATATCCTGAGGTTTAACATACTCAACATTATCATTAATAACTGTACCAGGTATACGAGAGCAACCTTGTTTTATATGTACAAATTTCCACAACTCACTAGGATTTGATTTAATATTAATTTCAACTTTACGAATGTAGTCATCATAAGCATTTTTAACTTGTTCCTTGATTATAGATCTCAATCTTCTAAATTCATTAAGAAAGGACTGTTTCCTGGTTTGAAGCCATTTCTTTCTGTAATAAGCTTTAGTTTTAATATTATGTTTGATGTCTGGAGTGAACCATGGAGGAAATTTTGACGAACCACATTTATATTTTGGAACAAACCTATCTAAAGCTTCATATAATATAGAGTAAAATTTATGCAGAGCAACATTAACATCATCAATCGTATTTAAACAAGACCAATTTATTTCACATATACTATTATATAATTCAATAAAATTTGCTTTGCGAAAATTATACCTAAAGTTATTTGCGGAAGGAAAGACAACAGGTTTTACAGCTGAAAGAAGCTCAAAATCAATTAATAACGCAGGATGATAAACATCTTCAGGAACTAGTGGAAAGTCAGACTTTACAACATTTAAACTAATGAAGTTGGAAAAAGCGAGATCAAGCTTATTGTGAAACATATTATTAATATCATTATACTGATTAAAGTTTAATACGTCACAAAGATTACGGAAAGAAGAAGATTTTACGCAACTAGAAGAATTATTATAAAAATTAGGGAGATTAAAATCGCCAACCAAAATTACATTTTCATTCAAAAATAAAAGTTCTAGCGCGTCTAAGAAATTTTCCAGTTCATTAGCATTTACATCAGGAGGTATATACAGAGCACATAAAATGAATGTTGTAGTAGTAAAGTGACACTTGCAAGCAATAATGTCAATCAGTGGCAATAACCTTTTAATATGAGAGGTATCAACAACACTATAATTAAAAGAATCTTTTAAAGCAATTAAAACACCTCCACCTTTACTGCGTCCTGTAAGAGAATAACTTCTGTCATCACGAATAACATTATAATCTGATGAAAATAATTCAGTGTTCAAAAATGAACAATTTAACCAGGTTTCAGACAAAATGATTATGTCATAGGAGAACGAACAACAATTAACATAAAACATATGACCTTTTGAATTTAAACCCCTAGTATTTTGGTAGTAACAATTAAGTGTAATTGGAAAGCTGTTGGGCAAATTTAGTTTAAAGAACTAACTATTTTAGGAATGTTATTAAAATACTTAATTACTAGATCTTTTTCACCAGAAGCAATACGTGTATTTAATTCAAGTTTTAATGCCTTGTAAAATTCAATTTGCATTTTGGTTCGGTCTCTAGAAATGGATAGATGTTTCCACTTGTCATTAAGATGTAATTTTTTAGAATTTTTTACAATTTTGATAACATCTTCAGGGGATGAAAATTGAACTTTTATTGGGCGCGAAAGAGATTTTGTTTTGTCGAAACGACCAATACGTGCGATTTTGGTTAATGCACAATCAACGCCAATGTCAACTAAAATATTCTGAACCATGTTACTATCAGAATCATGAAGTTGTTCTTTATTATGTGATTTATTTTCCAAGGAACCATAAATCATTATATTACAAGAACGTCTTTGACGTTCTGCAATTTCTTGAATAATATTTTCAGTAAGTAGAGGTGAAGATTGTGGCATTTTCACTTCGTTGTAAGATTTTTTAAGTTCAACAATATCCTTTTGCATGTTAATAATTATAGATTTCAGACTGTCAATGTCATTGCCTAAGCTAACACAGTTGGAACAATTCCATTTTAAGCCAGATTTAGAACTCTGCAACCTACGAGCTTCTGAAGAAGAAACTTCAACACAGTCAATGTTAAAAATATTCTTACAAATTGAACATGTTACAAGTCTATGGGCTTCTGTTTGTTTTTTACAACAATGACACGGAGAATGACCCATGGAAACAGGATTGATATTTACTGCAAATGATGTAAACCAAAACAAACACCCAGTAGCATGAATAGGAAGCAAACACACTGTAGATTCAATAAAAATTAGAATTAATACTAATTTAATTAACTCGAAGAGAAAAAGTTAGCACTGGCACATGTGCTAGGTAAAAATTGAAAACAAATGAACTATATTTGAACAAAATACATGTAATTATGAAGAAACTCACCCCGTGAAAAGGATTAACAACTAGAAGAACTCACAACAAGCACAGTGACACCAAAATCAAAATATTTAAGTAGAAAAAACCCAACCAAATCTAATACAATTTGAAGAGCTACAGCTACAATGTATACACTGTCAGCGATACCTACACCAAATTGTCATATTCATGTATATGTCGTGTGTAATGGCTTATGTTTGCAAAATCAAGATAAATTAGCTGTTTTCAGCTTGCAAAAACATACAAAATGCTGTTTTCAAGTATTTATATTGTCATATTCATGTTTCTGTCGTGAATAATAGCTAATGTTGGTGAAAGCAAGATAAAAATGCTGTTTTAAGCATGCAAAAGCAAACAAAACACCGTTTTCAAGTATTTAAACTGTCATATTCATGTATATGTCGTGTGTAATGGCTTATGTTTGCAAAATCAAGATAAAAAACCTGTTTTCAGCTTGCAAAAACATACAAAATGCAGTTTTCAAGTATTTGAATTGTCATATTCATGTATATGTCGTGTGTAATGGCTAATGTTGGTGAAAGCAAGATAAAAATGCTGTTTTAAGCATGCAAAAGCATACAAAACACCGTTTTCAAGTATTTAAACTGTCATATTCATGTATATGTCGTGTGTAATGGCTTATCTTTGCAAAATCAAGATAAAATAGCTGTTTTCAGCTTGCAAAAACATACAAAATGCTGTTTTCAAGTATTTATATTGTCATATTCATGTTTCTGTCGTGTATAATAGCTAATGTTGGTGAAAGCAAGATAAAAATGCTGTTTTAAGCATGCAAAAGCAAACAACACACCGTTTTCAAGTATTTAATCTGTCATATTCATGTATATGTCGTGTGTAATGGCTTATGTTTGCAAAATCAAGATAAAATAGCTGTTTTCAGCTAGCAAAAACATACAAAATGCTGTTTTCAAGAATTTAAATTGTCATATTCAGGTATATGTCGTGTGTAATGGCTAATGTTGGTGAAATCAAGATAAAAATTCTGTTTTAAGCATGCAAAAGCAAACAAAACACCGTTTTCAAGTATTTAAACTGTCATATTCATGTATATGTCGTGTGTAATGGCTTATGTTTGCAAAATCAAGATAAAATAGCTGTTTTCAGCTTGCAAAAACATACAAAATGCTGTTTTCAAGTATTTAAATTGTCATATTCATGTTTCTGTCGTGTATAATAGCTAATGTTGATGAAAGCAAGATAAAAATGCTGTTTTAAGCAGGCAAAAGCAAACAAAACACCATTTTCAAGTATTTAAACTGTCATATTCATGTATATGTCGTGTGTAATGGCTTATGTTTGCAAAATCAAGATAAAATAGCTGTTTTCAGCTTGACAAAACATACAAAATGCTGTTTTCAAGTATTTAAACTGTCATATTCATGTTTCTGTCGTGTATAATAGCTGATGTTGGTGAAAGCAAGATAAAAATGCTGTTTTAAGCATGCAAAAGCATACAAAACACCGTTTTCAAGTATTTAAACTGTCATATTCATGTATATGTTGTGTGTAATGGCCTATGTTTGCAAAATCAAGATAAAATAGCTGTTTTCAGTTTGCAAAAACATACAAGATGCTGTTTTCAAATATTTATATTGTCTTATTCATGTTTCTGTCGTGTATAATAGCTAATGTTGGTGAAAGCTAGCTAAAAATGCTGTTTTAAGCATGCAAAAGCAAGCAAAACACCGTTTTCAAGTATTTAAACTGTCATATTCATGTATATGTCGTGTGCAATGGCTTATTTTTGCAAAATCAAGATAAAATAGCTGTTATAAGCTTGCAAAAACATACAAAATTCTGTTTTCAAGTATTTAAACTTTGATATTCATGTTTCTGTCGTGTATAATAGCTAATGTTGGTGAAAGCAAGATAAAAATGCTGTTTTAAGCATGCAAAAGCATACAAAACACCGTTTTCAAGTATTTAAACTGTCATATTCATGTATATGTCGTGTGTAATGGCTTATGTTTGCAAAATCAAGATAAAATAGCTGTTTTCAGCTTGCAAAAACATACAAAATGCAGTTTTCAAGTATTTGAATTGTCATATTCATGTATATGTCGTGTGTAATGGCTAATGTTGGTGAAAGCAAGATAAAAATGCTGTTTTAAGCATGCAAAAGCATACAAAACACCGTTTTCAAGTATTTAAACTGTCATATTCATGTATATGTCGTGTGTAATGGCTTATATTTGCAAAATGAAGATAAAATAGCTGTTTTTAGCTTGCAAAAACATACAAAATGCTGTTTTCAAGTATTTAAATTGTCATATTCATGTATATGTCTTGTGTAATGGCTAATGTTGGTGAAAGCAAGATAAAAATGCTGTTTTAAGCATGCAAAAGCATACAAAACAACGTTTTTAAGTATTTAAACTGTCATATTCATGTATATGTCGTGTGTAATGGCTTATATTTGCAAATTCAAGATAAAATAGCTGTTTTCAGTTTGCAAAAAAATACAAAAAGCTGTTTTCAATTATTTAAATTGTCTTATTCATGTTTCTGTCGTGTATAATAGCTAATGTTGGTGAAAGCTAGCTAAAAATACTGTTTTAAGCATGCAAAAGCAAACAAAACACCGTTTTCAAGTATTTAAACTGTCATATTCATGTATATGTCGTGTGTAATGGCTTATGTTTGCAAAATCAATATAAAATAGCTGTTATAAGCTTGCAAAAACATACAAAATTCTGTTTTCAAGTATTTAAACTTTGATATTCATGTTTCTGTCGTGTATAATAGTTAATGTTAGTGAAAGCAAGATAAAAATGCTGTTTTAAGCATGCAAAAGCATACAAAACACCGTTTTCAAGTTTTTAAACTGTCATATTCATGTATATGTCGAGTGTAATGGCTTATGTTTGCAAAATCAAGATAAAATAGCTGTTTTCAGCTTGCAAAAACATACAAAATGCAGTTTGCAAGTATTTAAATTGTCATAATCATGTATATTTCGTGTGTAATGGCAAATGTTGGTGAAAGCAAGATAAAAATGTTGTTTTAAGCATGCAAAAGCATACAAAACACCGTTTTCAAGTATTTAAACTGTCATATTCATGTATATGTCGTGTGTAATGGCTTATGTTTGCAAAATCAAGATAAAATAGCTGTTTTCAGCTTGCAAAAACATACAAAATGCTGTTTTCAAGTATTTATATTGTCATATTCATGTTTCTGTCGTGTATAATAGCTAATGTTGGTGAAAGCAAGATAAAAATGCTGTTTTAAGCATGCAAAAGCAAACAAAACACCGTTTTCAAGTATTTAAACTGTCATATTCATGTATATGTCGTGTGTAATGGCTTATGTTTGCAAAATCAAGATAAAATAGCTGTTTTCAGCTTGCAAAAACATACAAAATGCAGTTTTCAAGTATTTTTTTTTTTTATTGAAATTTTAAGGATGTTTCGACTTCTATGGTCATTAACATCCGGTACAGTATAGTATTTTACATTTTATTTATATTTTATATTTATATTTTGTTGATCATATTAATGTCCCTCAGGAATTGGATCATTCTGGAGTAGCTTGCTTCGTTTTCTTTAAGTGCTTCTTTTAGTGTGTTTGGGATCTGGTGTCTCGTCCTCGCTGCGTTGTATTTTGGGCACTCTATGACAATGTGTTTTATTGTTATGTTTGTTTTGCAACTATTGCATACTTCTGGGTTTTCCCTCCTGAATATATGGTTGTGGGTTATTTTCGTGTGTCCTATCCTCATCCTTGTCATGATTACTTCGTTTCTTCTACTGGTGGTAATTTTTAAAGGCTGTGTATTTTCTTTTATTTCCCGTAGTTTATTGTTTACTGTGTTTCTCCATTCGTCTTCCCATTTGTCTTTAATGTATCTTTTCGTGGTGCTAATTATGTCGGCTGGGTTTGTTGGTTCATTTGTTAGTGGGGAATTAATAGCTTCTTTTGCTGCAGCATCTGCCTCTTCGTTGCCTTTGATGCCAACGTGCGACGGTACCCATATGAACAATAGATTTATGTTTTTTTCCCTTAGTTGATGCATCGTTTCTTGAATTTTTATTATTGTGTTGTTCTTTGGGTATAAAATTTCTATGTTCTGTATTACACTGAGTGAGTCGGAGCAAATCGCGTAGTTTTTGTTTCTTTCATTTGATTCCATTATCAGTTTTAAGCAGTTACTGATAGCGTATGCTTCTGCTGAGAAAATGCTGTAGTGTTTTGGTACTTGATACTTATGTATTTGGTTGTTTAGTATTATTGCTGCTCCAGTTTTATTATTTGTTTTAGTTGCATCAGTGTATACGAATGTGTGATCTCTATAATTTGCCTTTACTTCTCTGAATAGATTTTTATATGTCTCTGCTTTTGAGGTGTTTTTTGTAATTTTTGTAAGGCTGGTATTTATTTCTGGTTTAGCGATGATCCAGGGGGGTATGTTATGTTCAAAGTTGTTTATTGTTTGATTTATGGGAATGTTTAGGTTGGTTATTTTATTGTGGATTAATTTCTGGGTTTGGGAGGAGTTTTGGACTTCTATTGTATTTTGAGATTGTTTGAAGAATCTAGTGAAGTTAGGGTGTTTTGGGTTACTTGCTAGGTTAATTATGTAAGATAGGGTAAGTTGTAGTCTTCTCAGTTCTAGTGGGTACTCCCCTGCTTCGATCAGTATGCTATTAATTGGGCTAGTTCTTAGTGCTCCTGTTATCATTCGGAGTGCAGTATTGTGAAGGGTATCTATGGGCTTTATGGTTGATGGTTTTGCTTGTCCATATATTATACATCCATATTCTATTTTCGATCGTATCAATGCTCGGTATACCTTTAAGAGTGTTTCTTTGTCTCCTCCCCACTGCTGGTTTGAAAGTACCTTTATTATGTTAAGTCTAGTTGCGATACCTCGTTTAAGATCTTGTATATGGGGAATCCATGTTAACTTTTGGTCTAATGTCATACCGAGGAATTTATATGTTGTTGTGTATTGTATATTTTCTCCATTTAGGCTTAGAGCTGGTGGCATTGGCGGTCGTTTTATATATGTTGTTGTGTATTGTATATTTTCTCCATTTAGGCTTAGAGCTGGTGGCATTGGCGGTCGTTTTGATTTTGAGAAGAGCATCGCTTTCGTTTTAGTTAGTGATATTTTGAATCCTGTATTGTTGGTCCAGTTTGTGATTTGTGCTATGGCTGTATTGAGGTGTTTTGTGAGGTAGCTCATTTGTTTTCCTTTACAGTAGATGCATAGATCGTCGGCGAAAAGTAGAGGTTTGACTGGTAGTGATAGTTGCGATGTGATTTTGTTTATTGCTAGTAGAAATAAGGGAACGCTGATAACTGACCCTTGAGCTATCCCGTTTTCTTGGGATTTGGTTTCAGAAAGGTACCCGTCAAATTTGACTTTGAAGTGTCGTTTGCTTAGTATATTTTTGACAAAATGTAACATGTGACCCTCTATTTTGTTTTCTTTCAATGTTGTTAGGATGTTGTGTTGCCACGTGGTATCGTAGGCTTTTTCTAGGTCGAAATATACTGCGATTACGTTTTGTTTATTTTGGAAGGCGTCTTTGATATCAGATGTTACGGCAATGAGTTGGTCTGTTGTTGATCTGCCTCTTCTAAATCCGCTTTGTTTGTTGTTTATGATGTTGTTTGCTTCTAGGTGCCATATTAGCCGGTTACTTATAATTTTCTCTAGTATTTTGCATAATGTATTTGATATCGTTATCGGTCGGTAGCTCTGGGGGTCTGTTTTTTCTTTATTTGGTTTTAGAATAGGTATTACTATTGACTCTTTCCATTGTTTAGGGAAGCTATTTGTTGTCCAGATATTGTTGTATATATTTAAGAGGAGGTCTAGGGTTTCATCAGGAAATTGTTTGATTATTTCAAATGGGATGTTGTCAGGGCCGGGGGAGGAATGGTTTTTTGAATCTGCTATTGCCTTTTTTAGTTCCGACATATTTAGTGGTTTATTTAGTGCGTTTTCGTCATCTGGTAGTATATTTATGTTGTTTTCCTCATGTTGCTTCTTTATTTCGAGGAATTCTGGGCTGTAGTTACTATTACTGGAGTTATTTTGAAATGTTTCTGCTATGCTATTGGCAATTTCTTGCGGGGTTGTTATTTTTTTATTATTTTTTATTAGTGTTGTGGTTGGGTGATTGTAGTTATTTCCTTTTATTTTTCTAATTTTCTTCCATACTGTTGTAATTGGTGTGTCTGTTGTGAGGGTTGATACGTATTTTTTCCATGATATTTTTTTACTTTCTTTGATTGTTCTTCTAGATATTGCTCTGTATTTTTTGAACTGTATTAGGTCTTCTAGGGTTCTACTATTTTTATATTTTCTAAAGGCTTGTTTGCTATTACGGATGTCTTGGTAACATTTCTCATTCCACCATGGTACGACTTTTTTCCGCTTGTATTGTTTGTATCCAATTGTTTCTATGCTCACTGTTATTATGTGTTTTGTTAAGTGTTCTACTTGTTCATCTATGTTTGTGGTTATTATTGGTGTGAATTCTTTCATTTTTTAAGAAAAAATATTCCAGTTGGCTTTCTCTAGATTAAATTTATTTAGTACTGACGGTGCAGTTATGTTCTGGGGGGTTGTACTCATATCTGTGATTTTTAGAGGGAAGTGGTCGCTTCCATATAGGTGGGAAAGGGTTTCAAAGTGAAGGTTGATTGAGTAGTTTGGGTCGCTGAATGCTAGGTCTATGATAGAGAAGGAACCGTTGCTGGATGAAAAATGTGTTGGGGAGTTGTTATTTAATAATTTATGTTGGTCGAATGCATCTTCTATTATTTTTCCTCTTCTGTTTGTTGATTTCGAGCCCCATAGTATGTTGTGGGCGTTGAAATCGCCTACTATTAATTGTCTATTTGTTAGTTGTCCTATTATATTCTCTATTTCTTGTACGTTCGGAGTGGAATCAGGCGGGATGTAGATATTGCAAATCGTGTACTCTTCAAGATAGTTTAGTTTAATGGCAATAGCTTCCAAATTGCTTTGAAGATGTATTTCTTTCACCGGTAGAGAGTTTTTGATTATTATTGCGACTCCGCCGCTTGCATGGTCGTTATTGGTTCTATCTTTCCTAAAGACTTCGTATCCTTTTATTTTAAAGTTTTGTTTTTCTTTAAGTTTCGTTTCTTGAATGCATATTATATTTGGAGATTGTTCTTTAATTAATATCTGTAGGTCTTCGTAGTGGGACCACAGGCCATTACTGTTCCATGATATCACTGTCATCTTTAGAGTTATTTGCTAATGGAGTTAAGTAGTTCATGAGTTTAGTGAAGCGGTACTTTGTTGTTCGGTATTTTAATTTAGGGTATATTGTGTTTAGCATTTCTAGAAATCCTGTAATGTTGTTGGTATAGTCTTTGATAATGTTTATTGGGTCTGTTGATTTGTGGGTATTTTCTATGATCTCTTTAAATAGGTTGTAGGAAAGAATAAATGTTTTGGAATTTTCTTTTATGATATCTTTGGCAGGTTCCAGGAGTGTGTCTATTGGTAGGTTAGCTGATGGGCTTAGGGATCTATTTGGTTTTTTGGCTTTTGGATTGATAGGGTACATTGTAGGATTCTCGTTTGTTAAACTTTCTTGTGATTGGGATAGAGATTCTGCTTCTGAATTGCTTGCATCTGAGTCCACATGTTCTGCGCTCCTTTTTTGGTTAACTTTTTTGATTGGTTTTAGTTGACGTGGTGGGGGAAGAATTGGTATGTTAGTTTTTGTTCCGGTAGTTTGGGATAGGTTTCCTAGAGGTGGAAAATATTCTATTACTTTGGTGTTGGTGTCAGGGTTGGAATTTGGGTTCTTTTCAGGTTGGTTTCGGCAACGGATAGCGAAATGTCCTTTTTCTTTGCATATTAAGCAGGTTGGGGCTTCTGTGGATAGGAATATTCTGTACTGGTTTTCTTCGAAATTTATTAGTAGGGCGGAGGGAATTTCGTCTTTCTCATTGGTTTTTATGTATAATTGTCTGCGGAAACTTAGTATGTGTGAATATTCAGGGTCTTTTAGTATTCCTTGACGTAGATATGTGATTGGAGATGTTGGTATAAGTCCATTTTTTTTAATTTCTTCGATTATCATTTCGTTTGGGATGTATGGCTGTACGTTTGAAATTATTATTTTTGTTGATGGTGTAACAAGTCTTCTGATTTCGATTTCGTTTTCGTTTATTATTACTATTGGGTGTTTTTCAATCATTTGGTCTACTATTTGTTTCGATTTAAGATATATGCATATTCTGTTGTTTGAGATTCTGGACGCGTAAGTTATGTTTTCTGGTTTTACTATGTTACCTATTTTTTTTATATAGTCGCTAAGTTCTATTCCCTCTGTTACATTCATAAGAATGGCTTGTTCTTTTTTTGGGTGAGTATGAACATTTTGTTTTAGTTTGTTTGCATATTGGTTTTTTAGTTGATTGTTTTGTGTTGCGTTATGTCCCAAGGAATGTACTTCTTGGGAGTTCTTGGTTGTTGACATTGTGTCGTACTTCTACTCGATCACAGATGTCGGTATCAGCATGATAATGAACTGTGTGGGCAGCGCTAATGGCGCTGATTGTTTGGTAATGACAGGTGACAGGTGCTCGTGGGTGATATGATTTATTGGAGAAAAGGGATTTAATCCTTGTTGGGGGGTCAATGATAACACTTGCACTTTATCACTACACTTAATTAAGCTATAATTACCATGTAGGTAAATTATATTTAATTTTTTTAATGCACTTTTCTATTATTATTCGCGTTAATGAGATTTAACTGTTCACTCTTTGGAGGTCAGTCAACTATCCTCTTTTAAATATTTTTATTGTCATATTCATGTATATGTCGTGTGTAATGGCTAATGTTGGTGAAAGCAAGATAAAAATGCTGTTTTAAGCATGCAAAAGCATACAAAACACCGTTTTCAAGTATTTAAACTGTCATATTCATGTATATGTCGTGTGTAATGGCTTATGTTTGCAAAATGAAGATAAAATAGCTGTTTTTAGCTTGCAAAAACATACAAAATGCTGTTTTCAAGTATTTAAACTGTCATATTCATGTTTCTGTCGTGTATAATAGCTAATGTTGGTGAAAGCAAGATAAAAATGTTGTTTTAAGCATGCTAAAGCATACAAAACACCGTGTTCAAGTATTTAAACTGTCATATTCATGTATATGTCGTGTGTAATGGCTTATGTTTGAAAATCAAGATAAAATACCTGTTTTCAGCTTGCAAAAACATACAAAATGCAGTTTTCAAGTATATATATATTGTCATATTCATGTTTCTGTCGTGCATAATAGCTAATGTTGGTGAAAGCAAGATAAAAATGCTGTTTTAAACATGCAAAAGCAAACAAAACACCGTTTTCAAGTATTTAAACTGTCATATTCATGTATATGTCGTGTGTAATGCCTTATGTTTGCAAAATCAAGATAAAATACCTGTTTTCAGCTTGCAAAAACATACAAAATGCAGTTTTCAAGTATTTGCATTGTCATATTTATGTATATGTCGTGTGTAATGGCTAATGTTGGTGAAAGCAAGATAAAAATGCTGTTTTAAGCATGCAAAAGCATACAAAACACTTTTTTCAAGTATTTAAACTGTCATATTCATGTATATGTCGTGTGTAATGGCTTATGTTTGCAAAATGAAGATAAAATAGCTGTTATCAGCTTGCAAAAACATACAAAATGCTGTTTTCAAGTATTTAAACTGTCATATTCATGTTTCTGTCGTGTATAATAGCTAATGTTGGTGAAAGCAAGATAAAAATGCTGTTTTAAGCATGCAAAAGCAAACAAAACACCGTTTTCAAGTATTTAAACTGTCATATTCATGTGTATCTCGTGTGTAATGGATTATGTTTGCAAAATCAAGATAAAATAGCTGTTTTCAGCTTGCAAAAACATACAAAATGCTGTTTTCAAGTATTTAAATTGTCATATTCATGTTTCTGTCGTGTATAATAGCTAATGTTGGTGAAAGCAAGATAAAAATGCTGTTTTAAGCATGCAAAAGCAAACAAAACACCGTTTTCTAGTATTTAAACTGTCATATTAATGTATATGTCGTGTGTAATGGCTTATGTTTGCAAAATCAAGATAAAATAGCTGTTTTCAGCTTGCAAAAACATACAAAATGCTGTTTTCAAGTATTTAAATTGTCATATTCATGTATATGTCGTGTGTAATGGCTAATGTTGGTGAAAGCAAGATAAAAATGCTGTTTTAAGCATGCAAAAGCATACAAAACACCGTTTTTAAGTATTTAAACTGTCATATTCATGTATATGTCGTGTGTAATGGCTTATGTTTGCAAAATCAAGATAAAATAGCTGTTTTCAGTTTGCAAAAACATACAAAGTGCTGTTTTAAAGTATTTAAATTGTCTTATTCATGTTTCTGTCGTGTATAATAGCTAATGTTGGTGAAAGCTAGCTAAAAATGCTGTTTTAAACATGCAAAAGCAAACAAAACACCGTTTTCAAGTATTTAAACTGTCATATTCATGTATATGTCGTGTGTAATGGCTTATGTTTGCAAAATGAAGATAAAATAGCTGTTTTCAGCTTGCAAAAACATACAAAATGCAGTTTTCAAGTATTTAAATTGTCATATTCATGTATATGTCGTGTGCAATGGCTAATGTTGGTGAAAGCAAGATATAAATGTTGTTTTAGGCATGCAAAAGCATACAAAACACCGTTTTCAAGTATTTAAACTGTCATATTCATGTATATGTCGTGTGTAATGGCTTATGTTTGCAAAATCAAGATAAAATAGGTGTTTTCAGCTTGCAAAAACATACAAAATGCTGTTTTCAAGTATTTATATTGTCATATTCATGTTTCCGTCGTGCATAATAGCTAATGTTGGTGAAAGCAAGATAAAAATGCTGTTTTAAGCATGCAAAAGCAAACAAAACACCGTTTTCAAGTATTTAAACTGTCATATTCATGTATATGTCGTGTGTAATGGCTTATGTTTGCAAAATCAAGATAAAATACCTGTTTTCAGCTTGCAAAAACATACAAAATGCAGTTTTCAAGTATTTGAATTGTCATATTCATGTATATGTCGTGTGTAATGGCTAATGTTGGTGAAAGCAAGATAAAAATGCTGTTTTAAGCATGCAAAAGCATACAAAACACCGTTTTCAAGTATTTAAACTGTCATATTCATGTATATGTCGTGTGTAATGGCTTATGTTTGCAAAATCAAGATAAATTAGCTGTTTTCAGCTTGCAAAAACATACAAAATGCTGTTTTCAAGAATTTAAACTGTCATATTCATGTTTCTGTCGTGTATAATAGCTAATGTTGATGTAAGCAAGATAAAAATGCTGTTTTAAGCATGCAAAAGCAAACAAAACACCGTTTTCAAGTATTTAAACTGTCATATTCATGTGTATCTCTTGTGTAATGGATTATGTTTGCAAAATCAAGATAAAGTAGCTGTTTTCAGCTTGCAAAAACATACAAAATGCTGTTTTCAAGTATTTAAATTGTCATATTCATGTTTCTGTCGTGTATAATAGCTAATGTTGGTGAAAGCAAGATAAAAATGCTGTTTTAAGCATGCAAAAGCAAACAAAATACCGTTTTCAAGTATTTAAACTGTCATATTCATGTATATGTCGTGTGTAATAGCTTAATTTTGCAATATCAAGATAAAATAGCTGTTTTCAGCTTACAAAAACATACAAAATGTTGTTTTCAAGTATTTAAACTGTTATATTCATGTTTCTGTCGTGTATAATAGCTAATGTTGGTGAAAGCAAGATAAAAATGCTGTTTTAAGCATGCAAAAGCATACAAAAAACTGTTTTCAAGTATTTAAATTGTCATATTCATGTATATGTCGTGTGTAATGGCTTATGTTTGCAAAATCAAGATAAAATAGCTGTTTTCAGCATGCAAAAACATACAAAATGCTGTTTTCAAGTATTTAAACTGTCATATTCATGTTTCTGTCGTGTATAATAGCTAATGTTGGTGAAAGCAAGATAAAAATGTTGTTTTAAGCATGCAAAAGCATACAAAACACCGTGTTCAAGTATTTAAACTGTCATATTCATGTATATGTCGTGTGTAATGGCTTATGTTTGCAAAATCAAGATAAAATAGCTGTTTTCACCTTGCAAATACGTACAAAATCCTGTTTTCAAGTATTTAAATTGTCATATTCATGTTTCTATCGTGTATAATAGCTAATGTTGGTGAAAGCAAGATAAAAATGCTGTTTTAAGCATGCAAAAGCATACAAAAAACCGTTTTCAAGTATATAAACTGTCATATTCATGTATATGTCGTGTGTAATGGCTTATGTTTGCAAAATCAAAATAAAATAGCAGTTTTCAGCTTGCAAAAACATACAAAATGCTGTTTTAAAGTATTTAAACTGTCATATTCATGTTTCTGTCGTGTATAATGGCTAATGTTGGTGAAATCAAGATAAAATTGCTGTTTTAAGCATGCAAAAGCATACAAAGCGCCGTTTTCAAGTATTTAAACTGTCATATTCATGTATATGTCGTGTGTAATGGGTTATGTTTGCAAAATCAAGATAAAATAGCTGTTTTCAGCTTGCAAAAACATACAAAATCCTGTTTTCAAGTATTTAAACTCTCATATTCATGTTTCTGTGGTGTATAATAGCTAATGTTGGTGAAAGCAAGATAAAAATGCTGTTTTAAGCATGCAAAAGCATACAAAACACCGTTTTCAAGTATTTAAACTGTCATATTCATATATATGTCGTGTGTAATGGCTTATGTTTGCAATATCAAGATAAAATAGCTGTTTTCAGCTTACAAAAACATACAAAATGTTGTTTTCAAGTATTTAAACTGTTATATTCATGTTTCTGTCGTGTATAATAGCTAATGTTGGTGAAAGCAAGATAAAAATGCTGTTTTAAGCATGCAAAAGCATACAAAAAACTGTTTTCAAGTATTTAAACTGTCATATTCATGTATATGTCGTGTGTAATGGCTTATGTTTGCAAAATCAAGATAAAATAGCTGTTTTCAGCATGCAAAAACATACAAAATGCTGTTTTCAAGTATTTAAACTGTCATATTCATGTTTCTGTCGTGTATAATAGCTAATGTTGGTGAAAGCAAGATAAAAATGTTGTTTTAAGCATGCTAAAGCATACAAAACACCGTGTTCAAGTATTTAAACTGTCATATTCATGTATATGTCGTGTGTAATGGCTTATGTTTGCAAAATCAAGATAAAATACCAGTTTTCAGCTTGCAAAAACATACAAATTGCAGTTTTCAAGTATTTATATTGTCATATTCATGTTTCTGTCGTGCATAATAGCTAATGTTGGTGAAAGCAAGATAAAAATGCTGTTTTAAACATGCAAAAGCAAACAAAACACCGTTTTCAAGTATTTAAACTGTCATATTCATGTATATGTCGTGTGTAATGGCTTATGTTTGCAAAATCAAGATAAAATACCTGTTTTCAGCTTGCAAAAACATACAAAATGCAGTTTTAAAGTATTTGCATTGTCATATTTATGTATATGTCGTGTGTAATGGCTAATGTTGGTGAAAGCAAGATAAAAATGCTGTTTTAAGCAAGCAAAAGCATACAAAACACTGTTTTCAAGTATTTAAACTGTCATATTCATGTATATGTCGTGTGTAATGGCTTATGTTTGCAAAATGAAGATAAAATAGCTGTTATCAGCTTGCAAAAACACACAAAATGCTGTTTTCAAGTATTTAAACTGTCATATTCATGTTTCTGTCGTGTATAATAGCTAATGTTGGTGAAAGCAAGATAAAAATGCTGTTTTAAGCATGCAAAAGCAAACAAAACACCGTTTTCAAGTATTTAAACTGTCATATTCATGTGTATCTCGTGTGTAATGGATTATGTTTGCAAAATCAAGATAAAATAGCTGTTTTCAGCTTGCAAAAACATACAAAATGCTGTTTTCAAGTATTTAAATTGTCATATTCATGTTTCTGTCGTGTATAATAGCTAATGTTGGTGAAAGCAAGATAAAAATGCTGTTTTAAGCATGCAAAAGCATACAAAACACCGTGTTCAAGTATTTAAACTGTCATATTCATGTATATGTCGTGTGTAATGGCTTATGTTTGCAAAATCAAGATAAAATAGCTGTTTTCAGCATGCAAATACATACAAAATGCTGTTTTCAAGTATTTAAACTGTCATATTCATGTTTCTGTCGTGTATAATAGCTAATGTTGGTGAAAGCAAGATAAAAATGTTGTTTTAAGCATGCAAAAGCAAACAAAACACCGTTTTCAAGTATTTAAACTGTCATATTCATGTATATGTCGTGTGTAATGGCTTATGTTTGCAAAATCAAGATAAAATAGCTGTTTTCAGCTTGCAAAAACATACAAAATGCTGTTTTCAAGTATTTAAATTGTCATATTCATGTATATGTCGTGTGTAATGGCTAATGTTGGTGAAAGCAAGATAAAAATGCTGTTTTAAGCATGCAAAAGCATACAAAACACCGTTTTTAAGTATTTAAACTGTCATGTTCATGTATATGTCGTGTGTAATGGCTTATGTTTGCAAAATCAAGATAAAATAGCTGTTTTCAGTTTGCAAAAACATACAAAGTGCTGTTTTCAAGTATTTAAATTGTCTTATTCATGTTTCTGTCGTGTATAATAGCTAATGTTGGTGAAAGCAAGATAAAAATGCTGTTTTAAGCATGCAAAAGCATACAAAACACCGTTTTTAAGTATTTAAACTGTCATATTCATGTATATGTCGTGTGTAATGGCTTATGTTTGCAAAATCAAGATAAAATAGCTGTTTTCAGCTTGCAAAAACATACAAAATGCTGTTTTCAAGTATTTAAATTGTCATATTCATGTATATGTCGTGTGTAATGGCTAATGTTGGTGAAAGCAAGATAAAAATGCTGTTTTAAGCATGCAAAAGCATACAAAACACCGTTTTTAAGTATTTAAACTGTCATGTTCATGTATATGTCGTGTGTAATGGCTTATGTTTGCAAAATCAAGATAAAATAGCTGTTTTCAGTTTGCAAAAACATACAAAGTGCTGTTTTCAAGTATTTAAATTGTCTTATTCATGTTTCTGTCGTGTATAATAGCTAATGTTGGTGAAAGCAAGATAAAAATGCTGTTTTAAGCATGCAAAAGCATACAAAACACCGTGTTCGAGTATTTAAACTGTCATATTCATGTATATGTCGTGTGTAATGGCTTATGTTTGCAAAATCAAGATAAAATAGCTGTTTTCAGCATGCAAAAGCATACAAAATGCTGTTTTCAAATATTTAAACTGTCATATTCATGTTTCTGTCGTGTATAATAGCTAATGTTGGTGAAAGCAAGATAAAAATGTTGTTTTAAGCATGCAAAAGCATACAAAACACCGTGTTCAAGTACTTAAACTGTCATATTCATGTATATGTCGTGTGTAATGGCTTATGTTTGCAAAATCAAGATAAAATAGCTGTTTTCACCTTGCAAATACGTACAAAATCCTGTTTTCAAGTATTTAAATTGTCATATTCATGTTTCTATCGTGTATAATAGCTAATGTTGGTGAAAGCAAGATAAAAATGCTGTTTTAAGCATGCAAAAGCATACAAAAAACCGTTTTCAAGTATATAAACTGTCATATTCATGTATATGTCGTGTGTAATGGCTTATGTTTGCAAAATCAAAATAAAATAGCAGTTTTCAGCTTGCAAAAACATACAAAATGCTGTTTTCAAGTATTTAAACTGTCATATTCATGTTTCTGTCGTGTATAATGGCTAATGTTGGTGAAATCAAGATAAAATTGCTGTTTTAAGCATGCAAAAGCATACAAAGCGCCGTTTTCAAGTATTTAAACTGTCATATTCATGTATATGTCGTGTGTAATGGGTTATGTTTGCAAAATCAAGATAAAATAGCTGTTTTCAGCTTGCAAAAACATACAAAATCCTGTTTTCAAGTATTTAAACTCTCATATTCATGTTTCTGTGGTGTATAATAGCTAATGTTGGTGAAAGCAAGATAAAAATGCTGTTTTAAGCATGCAAAAGCATACAAAACACCGTTTTCAAGTATTTAAACTGTCATATTCATATAAATGTCGTGTGTAATGGCTTATGTTTGCAATATCAAGATAAAATAGCTGTTTTCAGCTTACAAAAACATACAAAATGTTGTTTTCTAATATTTAAACTGTTATATTCATGTTTCTGTCGTGTATAATAGCTAATGTTGGTGAAAGCAAGATAAAAATGCTGTTTTAAGCATGCAAAAGCATACAAAAAACTGTTTTCAAGTATTTAAACTGTCATATTCATGTATATGTCGTGTATAATGGCTTATGTTTGCAAAATCAAGATAAAATAGCTGTTTTCAGCATGCAAAAACATACAAAATGCTGTTTTTAAGTATTTAAACTGTCATATTCATGTTTCTGTCGTGTATAATAGCTAATGTTGGTGAAAGCAAGATAAAAATGTTGTTTTAAGCATGCTAAAGCATACAAAACACCGTGTTTAAGTATTTAAACTGTCATATTCATGTATATGTCGTGTGTAATGGCTTATGTTTGCAAAATCAAGATAAAATACCTGTTTTCAGCTTGCAAAAACATACAAATTGCAGTTTTCAAGTATTTATATTGTCATATTCATGTTTCTGTCGTGCATAATAGCTAATGTTGGTGAAAGCAAGATAAAAATGCTGTTTTAAACATGCAAAAGCAAACAAAACACCGTTTTCAAGTATTTAAACTGTCATATTCATGTATATGTCGTGTGTAATGGCTTATGTTTGCAAAATCAAGATAAAATACCTGTTTTCAGCTTGCAAAAACATACAAAATGCAGTTTTCAAGTATTTGCATTGTCATATTTATGTATATGTCGTGTGTAATGGCTAATGTTGGTGAAAGCAAGATAAAAATGCTGTTTTAAGCAAGCAAAAGCATACAAAACACTGTTTTCAAGTATTTAAACTGTCATATTCATGTATATGTCGTGTGTAATGGCTTATGTTTGCAAAATGAAGATAAAATAGCTGTTATCAGCTTGCAAAAACACACAAAATGCTGTTTTCAAGTATTTAAACTGTCATATTCATGTTTCTGTCGTGTATAATAGCTAATGTTGGTGAAAGCAAGATAAAAATGCTGTTTTAAGCATGCAAAAGCAAACAAAACACCGTTTTCAAGTATTTAAACTGTCATATTCATGTGTATCTCGTGTGTAATGGATTATGTTTGCAAAATCAAGATAAAATAGCTGTTTTCAGCTTGCAAAAACATACAAAATGCTGTTTTCAAGTATTTAAATTGTCATATTCATGTTTCTGTCGTGTATAATAGCTAATGTTGGTGAAAGCAAGATAAAAATGCTGTTTTAAGCATGCAAAAGCAAACAAAACACCGTTTTCAAGTATTTAAACTGTCATATTCATGTATATGTCGTGTGTAATGGCTTATGTTTGCAAAATCAAGATAAAATAGCTGTTTTCAGCTTGCAAAAACATACAAAATGCTGTTTTCAAGTATTTAAATTGTCATATTCATTTATTTGTCGCGTGTAATGGCTAATGTTGGTGAAAGCAAGATAAAAATGCTGTTTTAAGCATGCAAAAGCATACAAAACACCGTTTTTAAGTATTTAAACTGTCATATTCATGTATATGTCGTGTGTAATGGCTTATGTTTGCAAAATCAAGATAAAATAGCTGTTTTCAGCTTGCAAAAACATACAAAATGCTGTTTTCAAGTATTTAAATTGTCATATTCATGTATATGTCGTGTGTAATGGCTAATGTTGGTGAAAGCAAGATAAAAATGCTGTTTTAAGCATGCAAAAGCATACAAAACACCGTTTTTAAGTATTTAAACTGTCATGTTCATGTATATGTCGTGTGTAATGGCTTATGTTTGCAAAATCAAGATAAAATAGCTGTTTTCAGATTGCAAAAACATACAAAGTGCTGTTTTCAAGTATTTAAATTGTCTTATTCATGTTTCTGTCGTGTATAATGGCTAATGTTGGTGAAATCAAGATAAAATTGCTGTTTTAAGCATGCAAAAGCATACAAAGCGCCGTTTTCAAGTATTTAAACTGTCATATTCATGTATATGTCGTGTGTAATGGGTTATGTTTGCAAAATCAAGATAAAATAGCTGTTTTCAGCTTGCAAAAACATACAAAATCCTGTTTTCAAGTATTTAAACTCTCATATTCATGTTTCTGTGGTGTATAATAGCTAATGTTGGTGAAAGCAAGATAAAAATGCTGTTTTAAGCATGCAAAAGCATACAAAACACCGTTTTCAAGTATTTAAACTGTCATATTCATATATATGTCGTGTGTAATGGCTTATGTTTGCAATATCAAGATAAAATAGCTGTTTTCAGCTTACAAAAACATACAAAATGTTGTTTTCAAGTATTTAAACTGTTATATTCATGTTTCTGTCGTGTATAATAGCTAATGTTGGTGAAAGCAAGATAAAAATGCTGTTTTAAGCATGCAAAAGCAAACAAAAAACTGTTTTCAAGTATTTAAACTGTCATATTCATGTATATGTCGTGTGTAATGGCTTATGTTTGCAAAATCAAGATAAAATAGCTGTTTTCAGCATGCAAAAACATACAAAATGCTGTTTTTAAGTATTTAAACTGTCATATTCATGTTTCTGCCGTGTATAATAGCTAATGTTGGTGAAAGCAAGATAAAAATGTTGTTTTAAGCATGCTAAAGCATACAAAACACCGTGTTCAAGTATTTAAACTGTCATATTCATGTATATGTCGTGTGTAATGGCTTATGTTTGCAAAATCAAGATAAAATACCTGTTTTCAGCTTGCAAAAACATACAAATTGCAGTTTTCAAGTATTTATATTGTCATATTCATGTTTCTGTCGTGCATTATAGCTAATGTTGGTGAAAGCAAGATAAAAATGCTGTTTTAAACATGCAAAAGCAAACAAAACACCGTTTTCAAGTATTTAAACTGTCATATTCATGTATATGTCGTGTGTAATGGCTTATGTTTGCAAAATCAAGATAAAATACCTGTTTTCAGCTTGCAAAAACATACAAAATGCAGTTTTCAAGTATTTGCATTGTCATATTTATGTATATGTCGTGTGTAATGGCTAATGTTGGTGAAAGCAAGATAAAAATGCTGTTTTAAGCAAGCAAAAGCATACAAAACACTGTTTTCAAGTATTTAAACTGTCATATTCATGTATATGTCGTGTGTAATGGCTTATGTTTGCAAAATGAAGATAAAATAGCTGTTATCAGCTTGCAAAAACACACAAAATGCTGTTTTCAAGTATTTAAACTGTCATATTCATGTTTCTGTCGTGTATAATAGCTAATGTTGGTGAAAGCAAGATAAAAATGCTGTTTTAAGCATGCAAAAGCAAACAAAACACCGTTTTCAAGTATTTAAACTGTCATATTCATGTGTATCTCGTGTGTAATGGATTATGTTTGCAAAATCAAGATAAAATAGCTGTTTTCAGCTTGCAAAAACATACAAAATGCTGTTTTCAAGTATTTAAATTGTCATATTCATGTTTCTGTCGTGTATAATAGCTAATGTCGGTGAAAGCAAGATAAAAATGCTGTTTTAAGCATGCAAAAGCAAACAAAACACCGTTTTCAAGTATTTAAACTGTCATATTCATGTATATGTCGTGTGTAATGGCTTATGTTTGCAAAATCAAGATAAAATAGCTGTTTTCAGCTTGCAAAAACATACAAAATGCTGTTTTCAAGTATTTAAATTGTCATATTCATTTATTTGTCGCGTGTAATGACTAATGTTGGTGAAAGCAAGATAAAAATGCTGTTTTAAGCATGCAAAAGCATACAAAACACCGTTTTTAAGTATTTAAACTGTCATATTCATGTATATGTCGTGTGTAATGGCTTATGTTTGCAAAATCAAGATAAAATAGCTGTTTTCAGCTTGCAAAAACATACAAAATGCTGTTTTCAAGTATTTAAATTGTCATATTCATGTATATGTCGTGTGTAATGGCTAATGTTGGTGAAAGCAAGATAAAAATGCTGTTTTAAGCATGCAAAAGCATACAAAACACCGTTTTTAAGTATTTAAACTGTCATGTTCATGTATATGTCGTGTGTAATGGCTTATGTTTGCAAAATCAAGATAAAATAGCTGTTTTCAGATTGCAAAAACATACAAAGTGCTGTTTTCAAGTATTTAAATTGTCTTATTCATGTTTCTGTCGTGTATAATAGCTAATGTTGGTGAAAGCAAGATGAAAATGCTGTTTTAAGCATGCAAAAGCATACAAAAAACTGTTTTCAAGTATTTAAACTGTCATATTCATGTATATGTCGTGTGTAATGGCTTATGTTTGCAAAATCAAGATAAAATAGCTGTTTTCAGCATGCAAAAACATACAAAATGCTGTTTTCAAGTATTTAAACTGTCATATTCATGTTTCTGTCGTGTATAATAGCTAATGTTGGTGAAAGCAAGATAAAAATGTTGTTTTAAGCATGCTAAAGCATACAAAACACCGTGTTCAAGTATTTAAACTGTCATATTCATGTATATGTCGTGTGTAATGGCTTATG
The DNA here is from genome assembly GCA_963942605.1 of Poecilus cupreus. NCBI lineage: Eukaryota > Metazoa > Arthropoda > Insecta > Coleoptera > Carabidae > Poecilus > Poecilus cupreus. The sequence goes on along the minus strand of CAWWDY010000199.1, from coordinate 4,881 downwards.
TTTGCAAAATCAAGATAAAATACCTGTTTTCAGCTTGCAAAAACATACAAATTGCAGTTTTCAAGTATTTATATTGTCATATTCATGTTTCTGTCGTGCATAATAGCTAATGTTGGTGAAAGCAAGATAAAAATGCTGTTTTAAACATGCAAAAGCAAACAAAACACCGTTTTCAAGTATTTAAACTGTCATATTCATGTATATGTCGTGTGTAATGGCTTATGTTTGCAAAATCAAGATAAAATACCTGTTTTCAGCTTGCAAAAACATACAAAATGCAGTTTTCAAGTATTTGCATTGTCATATTTATGTATATGTCGTGTGTAATGGCTAATGTTGGTGAAAGCAAGATAAAAATGCTGTTTTAAGCAAGCAAAAGCATACAAAACACTGTTTTCAAGTATTTAAACTGTCATATTCATGTATATGTCGTGTGTAATGGCTTATGTTTGCAAAATGAAGATAAAATAGCTGTTATCAGCTTGCAAAAACACACAAAATGCTGTTTTCAAGTATTTAAACTGTCATATTCATGTTTCTGTCGTGTATAATAGCTAATGTTGGTGAAAGCAAGATAAAAATGCTGTTTTAAGCATGCAAAAGCAAACAAAACACCGTTTTCAAGTATTTAAACTGTCATATTCATGTGTATCTCGTGTGTAATGGATTATGTTGGCAAAATCAAGATAAAATAGCTGTTTTCAGCTTGCAAAAACTTACAAAATGCTGTTTTCAAGTATTTAAATTGTCATATTCATGTTTCTGTCGTGTATAATAGCTAATGTTGGTGAAAGCAAGATAAAAATGCTGTTTTAAGCATGCAAAAGCAAACAAAACACCGTTTTCAAGTATTTAAACTGTCATATTCATGTATATGTCGTGTGTAATGGCTTATGTGTGCAAAATCAAGATAAAATAGCTGTTTTCAGCTTGCAAAAACATACAAAATGCTGTTTTCAAGTATTTAAATTGTCATATTCATTTATTTGTCGCGTGTAATGGCTAATGTTGGTGAAAGCAAGATAAAAATGCTGTTTTAAGCATGCAAAAGCATACAAAACACCGTTTTTAAGTATTTAAACTGTCATATTCATGTATATGTCGTGTGTAATGGCTTATGTTTGCAAAATCAAGATAAAATAGCTGTTTTCAGCTTGCAAAAACATACAAAATGCTGTTTTCAAGTATTTAAATTGTCATATTCATGTATATGTCGTGTGTAATGGCTAATGTTGGTGAAAGCAAGATAAAAATGCTGTTTTAAGCATGCAAAAGCATACAAAACACCGTTTTTAAGTATTTAAACTGTCATGTTCATGTATATGTCGTGTGTAATGGCTTATGTTTGCAAAATCAAGATAAAATAGCTGTTTTCAGTTTGCAAAAACATACAAAGTGCTGTTTTCAAGTATTTAAATTGTCTTATTCATGTTTCTGTCGTGTATAATAGCTAATGTTGGTGAAAGCAAGATAAAAATGCTGTTTTAAGCATGCAAAAGCATACAAAAAACTGTTTTCAAGTATTTAAACTGTCATATTCATGTATATGTCGTGTGTAATGGCTTATGTTTGCAAAATCAAGATAAAATAGCTGTTTTCAGCATGCAAAAACATACAAAATGCTGTTTTCAAGTATTTAAACTGTCATATTCATGTTTCTGTCGTGTATAATAGCTAATGTTGGTGAAAGCAAGATAAAAATGTTGTTTTAAGCATGCTAAAGCATACAAAATACCGTGTTCAAGTATTTAAACTGTCATATTCATGTATATGTCGTGTGTAATGGCTTATGTTTGCAAAATCAAGATAAAATACCTGTTTTCAGCTTGCAAAAACATACAAATTGCAGTTTTTAAGTATTTATATTGTCATATTCATGTTTCTGTCGTGCATAATAGCTAATGTTGGTGAAATCAAGATAAAAATGCTGTTTTAAACATGCAAAAGCAAACAAAACACCGTTTTCAAGTATTTAAACTGTCATATTCATGTATATGTCGTGTGTAATGGCTTATGTTTGCAAAATCAAGATAAAATACCTGTTTTCAGCTTGCAAAAACATACAAAATGCAGTTTGTCAAGTATTTGCATTGTCATATTATGTATATGTCGTGTGTAATGGCTAATGTTGGTGAAAGCAAGATAAAAATGCTGTTTTAAGCAAGCAAAAGCATACAAAACACTGTTTCAAGTATTTAAACTGTCATATTCATGTATATGTCGTGTGTAATGGCTTATGTTTGCAAAATGAAGATAAAATAGCTGTTATCAGCTTGCAAAAACACACAAAATGCTGTTTTCAAGTATTTAAACTGTCATATTCATGTTTCTGTCGTGTATAATAGCTAATGTTGGTGAAAGCAAGATAAAAATGCTGTTTTAAGCATGCAAAAGCAAACAAAACACCGTTTTCAAGTATTTAAACTGTCATATTCATGTGTATCTCGTGTGTAATGGATTATGTTTTGCAAAATCAAGATAAAATAGCTGTTTTCAGCTTGCAAAAACTTACAAAATGCTGTTTTCAAGTATTTAAATTGTCATATTCATGTTTCTGTCGTGTATAATAGCTAATGTTGGTGAAAGCAAGATAAAAATGCTGTTTTAAAGCATGCAAAAGCAAACAAAACACCGTTTTCAAGTATTTAAACTGTCATATTCATGTATATGTCGTGTGTAATAGCTTATGTTTGCAAAATCAAGATAAAATAGCTGTTTTCAGCTTGCAAAAACATACAAAATGCTGTTTTCAAGTATTTAAATTGTCATATTCATTTATTTGTCGCGTGTAATGGCTAATGTTGGTGAAAGCAAGATAAAAATGCTGTTTTAAGCATGGCAAAGCATACAAAACACCGTTTTTAAGTATTTAAACTGTCATATTCATGTATATGTCGTGTGTAATGGCTTATGTTTGCAAAATCAAGATAAAATAGCTGTTTTCAGCTTGCAAAAACATACAAAATGCTGTTTTCAAGTATTTAAATTGTCATATTCATGTATATGTCGTGTGTAATGGCTAATGTTGGTGAAAGCAAGATAAAAATGCTGTTTTAAGCATGCAAAAGCATACAAAACACCGTTTTTAAGTATTTAAACTGTCCATGTTCATGTATATGTCGTGTGTAATGGCTTATGTTTGCAAAATCAAGATAAAATAGCTGTTTTCAGTTTGCAAAAAACATACAAAGTGCTGTTTTCAAGTATTTAAATTGTCTTATTCATGTTTCTGTCGTGTATAATAGCTAATGTTGGTGAAAGCAAGATAAAAATGCTGTTTTAAGCATGCAAAAGCATACAAAAAACTGTTTTCAAGTATTTAAACTGTCATATTCATGTATATGTCGTGTGTAATGGCTTATGTTTGCAAAATCAAGATAAAATAGCTGTTTTCAGCATGCAAAAACATACAAAATGCTGTTTTCAAGTATTTAAACTGTCATATTCATGTTTCTGTCGTGTATAATAGCTAATGTTGGTGAAAGCAAGATAAAAATGTTGTTTTAAGCATGCTAAAGCATACAAAACACCGTGTTCAAGTATTTAAACTGTCATATTCAGGTATATGTCGTGTGTAATGGCTTATGTTTGCAAAATCAAGATTAAAATACCTGTTTTTCAGCTTGCAAAAACATACAAATTGCAGTTTCAAGTATTTATATTGTCATATTCATGTTTCTGTCGTGCATAATAGCTAATGTTGGTGAAAGCAAGATAAAAATGCTGTTTTAAACATGCAAAAGCAAACAAAACACCGTTTTCAAGTATTTTAAACTGTCATATTCATGTATATGTCGTGTGTAATGGCTTATGTTTGCAAAATCAAGATAAAATACCTGTTTTCAGCTTGCAAAAACATAACAAAATGCAGTTTTCAAGTATTTGCATTGTCATATTATGTATATGTCGTGTGTAATGGCTAATGTTGGTGAAAGCAAGATAAAAATGCTGTTTTAAGCAAGCAAAAGCATACAAAACACTGTTTTCAAGTATTTAAACTGTCATATTCATGTATATGTCGTGTGTAATGGCTTATGTTTGCAAAATGAAGATAAAATAGCTGTTATCAGCTTGCAAAACACACAAAATGCTGTTTTCAGTATTTTCAACTGTCATATTCATGTTTCTGTCGTGTATAATAGCTAATGTTGGTGAAAGCAGATTAAAATGCTGTTTTAAGCATGCAAAAGCAAACAAAACACCGTTTCAAGTATTTAAACTGTCTATTCATGTGTATCTCGTGTGTAATGGATTATGTTTGCAAAATCAAGATAAAATAGCTGTTTTTCAGCTTGCAAAAACTTACAAAATGCTGTTTTCAAGTATTTAAATTGTCATATTCATGTTTCTGTCGTGTATAATAGCTAATGTTGGTGAAAGCAAGATAAAAATGCTGTTTTAAGCATGCAAAAGCAAACAAAACACCGTTTTCAAGTATTTAAACTGTCATATCATGTAATGTCGTGTGTAATGGGCTTATGTTTGCAAAAACAGATAAAATAGCTGTTTTCAGCTTGCAAAAACATACAAAATGCTGTTTTCAAGTATTTAAATTGTCATATTCATTATTTGTCGCGTGTAATGGCTAATGTTGGTGAAAGCAAGATAAAAATGCTGTTTTAAGCATGCAAAAGCATACAAAAACCGTTGTTAAGTATTTAAACTGTCATATTCATGTATATGTCGTGTGTAATGGCTTATGTTTTGCAAAATCAAGATAAAATAGCTGTTTTCAGCTTGCAAAAACATACAAAATGCTGTTTTCAAGTATTTAAATTGTCATATTCATGTATATGTCGTGTGTTTATGGCTAATGTTGGTGAAAGCAAGATAAAAATGCTGTTTTAAGCATGCAAAAGCATACAAAAGACCGTTTTTTAA